>JAVYIG010008773.1:0-85467 GCA_035222895.1 Strongylocentrotus droebachiensis | reverse complement strand
AAAGAATGTTCTGTAAATGTTCGATATATTTGTCACACCTACAACAAAAGATAATCCATTGTGATGGTTTTGCAATTGACACTAAATAATGATATGCGGTTGGAATAAGATAAGCAAAGAGGAGCTTTTCCAACGACAGTTTTGTTTGCTGATGCGTTCATGGCTGTAAATTCGATTAACTTCTATTAGCAACCTGTAAAGAATATTGGAAATGTTAATACCGAAAATTCAATCTAAAGAAATACAACCTAGCGATAGAGAGAGTATGGTTAATGCTTATCAACGTACTCTGAATACCGACATTATGTCCTGGGATTTTTTTCTATTACATATTTAGGCAAACAGGGTAAATCGAAATATTGTATACAACCGTCAAAGTATTGGATTTGTAATCCTTTCCACTGAATCCACTAACATTCACAAATGATATGATTCATTTGATTTCCTTATAGCTATCCCCTCACCCTTCCAAAGAAAAAAGGACGAGCAAAATACCTTTAATAAGTGAATTTTTCACTGAACGGCAGCCCTGCCAAAGTAAAATCATTATTTCCCAGCATTAGACAAGATTCTAACCAGCTTGGCCAAGTATTACATCAGCCAACAATTAATGTCCCCTGTTGGAATGAGTGACCACAATGTAGTCCTATGGTCACCGAAACAGCATATTCCGCGCAATTCGAACACAATCACAAAGCGCGTTGTTAGCCCGATTCGCGACTCGGACATCCGAAGTTTAGGCAGGTGGATCTCAAATCACAACTGGTCAGAGGTCACCGAGGCAAAGTCCACATCGGATAAGTGTGATGCCTTCTATTCTACCCTACACATATATATCGACCGACATTTCTAATCGAAAAACGTAAAAATGCATCAGAAAGACATACCTTGGATCACTGGCGTACTGGTGGGGGGGGGGGGGGGGGGCTTGGGGGGGGGGCTTGGGGGGGGGGCGCCAGCCCCCAAATAAAATTGAACCATGACTTATTTTCAATTCCATATACAAGTGATGTATAAATGTTCGTGATATCACATGATTTTCGACAAAATGCGCGTTTCTCTATTTCTGTTGCAAGAAACTGACACATTCCCAAATGGCCAGGAAGAGCATATATTTGTTATAGTCACTGAGGGGCCGTGGCCACTAACAGTAACACTAGTAAAAATAAACTCCTTTACAGAAGCAACTGTGACAAGCACTGCCGGGCGTTCCATACTTACATCATGTAACACCAGGCGCGGATCCAGGGGGGGCGAGCGGGCCTTGCCCCCCCCCCCCCCGCACAAAAAAAAAAAAAAAAAAGAGAGAAGAAAGGAAAAGAAGGGAAAGGGAAAGAGGAGAGAAGGGAAAGAAAGAAGAGGAAGAAAAAAAGAAAAGGGGAAGAAGGAGATCGGGGGGGGGGGGAAGGTCCTTGCCTCCCAGGCTGTTGACCCCCCCCCCTCCCCCCAATCAAAAAAATAAGAGAGAAGGAAGGAAAAGGAAAGAAATGACATAATTTCCGAGATTTTTCCTTACTTTTTATTAAATACGTTTGTTAATATGTGTTTGTTGGAGAATGACAAATTACTAAATTTACAGCCAGGCAAGAAATATGACTCTTGAGATTCCTACATGTCAGGCCCGAGGTAGCCTCTTGTCGATGCCCTCGCGCTTGCAAGCGCCTCGGTTTCTCTGACTCGCTTCGCTCGTCAGAATTTAGAGACTCCAACAGCGCGAGGGTATCGACAAGATCAGAGGCTAGGCCCGAGGTGGGGCGGGGATTGGGAGCCTCGAGCTCCCTCCCCCCCACTTTTTTGAAAAAGTATATTAAAGAGAAATAAAATAGAATGAGAGCAAGAAAGAAAGAATAGTTAACTGCCAGTGTTAAAAATTAATCAGGGAACTAAATATGCTCATCTGACCGAGATTAAATGCCTAAAACCCCTAAGCTCCCGGGGGCTCTGCCCCTGAATTCCACCTAGGACCCTACGGTGGGCCCTTAGATGCTCATCTGACGGTAATATAATGCCTAAAACCCCTGATTTTTTGGGGCTCCGCCCCCTGGAACCCACGCCAAATAGTGACCTGCCAGTGTCATAAAATAATAAGGTATAAAAAAAAATGCTCATCTGACATTAATTAAACGCCTAAAACCCCTGAGCTTCCGGGGCCGGCTCAGCCGCCTCGACCCCACCAGGGGCCCTAAGGCGGGCCCCTGAATGCTTATCTGACCGCAATTCATTGCCTTAAACCCCTGAGCTTGCGGGGTCGGACAAGGTATCAAAATGTGCTTATCTGACCGCAGGCGCGTAGCCAGGGGGGGGGGGGGTTCCCCAAATCGGAAGAGGACGTAGGAAGAAAAAGTAGCAGACAAAGAACACCTTTGAAAAAAGGGTTAAAGGGAAAAGAGTATAAAGAACGGTACAGCGAATCGTCTTCTTTCTCTCATAATCTTGTGAAACGTCAAAGCTTCCGCGCGAAGCGCGTGAGTGAGGAACCTGAATTCAGAGGCGAGAACGGTAATACGAATCTTTAATGATTTAATGAAACGTAAAAGCTTCCGCGCTTCGCGCGGGATGGAGGGGAAACTAAATTCCGACGAGGGTGAAGAGTCGAGAACTGTACAGCCAATCGTCTTTTTTCTCTCATAACATTATGAAACTTTAAAGCTTACGCGCTTCGCGCGGGAAGGGGAGGGGGGACCTGAATTCGGACGAGGATTAAGAGTCGAGAACGGTACAACAAATCCTCTTCTTTCTCTAATGACTTAATGAAAATTAAAAACTTCCGCGCTTCGCGCGGCAGGGGGGAACATGAATTCAGACGAGGGTTAAGAGTCGAGAACTGTACAGCCAATCGTCTTCTTTCTCTCATAACATTATGAAACTTTAAAGCTTACGCGCTTCGCGCGGGAAGGGGAGGGGGGACCTGAATTCGGACGAGGATTAAGAGTCGAGAACTGTACAACGAATCGTCTTCTTTCGAATGATTTATTGAAACGTAAAAGCTTCCGCGCTTAGCGCGGGAGGGGGGGACTGAATTCAGACGAGGATTAAGAGTCGAGAACTGTACAGCCAATCGTCTTCTTTCTCTCATCATCTTATGAAACTTAAAAGCTTCCGCGCTTCGCGCGGGAAGGGGGGGGGGGACCTGAATTCGGACGAGGATTAAGAGTCGAGAACTGTACAACGAATCGTCTTCTTTCGAATGATTTAATGAAACGTAAAAGGTATCGCGCTTCGCGCGGGAGGGGGGGGGGGGACTGAATTCAGACGAGGATTAAGAGTCGAGAACGGTACAATGAATCGTGTTCTTTCTCTAATGATTTAATGAAACGTAAAAGCTTCCGCGCTTCGCGCGAAAGGGGGGGGGGTAACCTGAATTCAGACGAGGATTAAGAGTCGAGAGCTCTCCAAAGTATCGTAATAACTTAATGAATCGTAAAATTTTCTTGTGAAACGTCAAAGCTTCCGCGCGGATGGGGGGGGGGGGGGGGACCTGTATTCAGACGAGGATTCAGAGGCGAGAATTGTAATACGAATCTTTAATGATTTAATGTTACCTTCCGCGCTTCGCGCGGGATGTAGGGGGAACTTAATCCGACGAGGAATATTTTCGAGAACGGTATAACGAATTGTATTCTTTCTCTAATGATTTAATGAATCGTAAACGCTTCCACGCTTCGCGCGGAAGGGGGAAAACTGATTTCAGACGAGGATTAGTGTCGAAAACGGTACAACGAATCGTATTCTTTCTCTAATGATTAAAGGAAACTTTTAAAGCTTCCGCGCGAAGCGCGGGAGGGGGGAACCTGAATTAAGACGTGGATTAAGACTCGAGAACTCTCCAAAGAATCGTAATAATTTAATAAATCGTAAAATTTTCTTGTGAAACGTCAAAGCTTCCGCGCGGATGGGGGGGGGGGGGAACCTGAATTCAGACGAGGATTCAGAGGCGAGAATTGTAATACGAATCTTTAATGATTTAATGTTACCTTCCGCGCTTCGCGCGGGATGTAGGGGGAACTAAATCCGACGAGGATTATTTTCGAGAACGGTATAACGAATTGTCTTCTTTCTCTAATGATTTAATGAATCGTAAAAGCTTCCACGCTTCGCGCGGAAGGGGGAAAACTGATTTCAGACGAGGATTAGTGTCGAAAACGGTACAACGAATCGTCTTCTTTCTCTAATGATTAAAGGAAACTTTAAAAGCGCGGGAGGGGGGAACCTGAATTAAGACGTGGATTAAGACTCGAGAACTCTCCAAAGAATCGTAATAATTTAATAAATCGTGAAAAAACTAAATTCAAACGAGTATTATTTTTGAGAACGGTACAACGAATCGTCTTTTTTCTCTAATAATTTAATGAACGTCAAAACTTCCACGTTCGCGGAGGAGGGAGGGGGAAACTCCCCCCTCCCGCGCATTACGTCACTGTTGGTCACCATTACGTACCAATATTTGGCTCGCATAATTTCAAATTTGGGCCCCCCCCCTAAGAAATCCTGGATCCGCGCCTGTGTAACACTGCACATGTACCGTTGAGGGGCCCAGTGGGGAAATTGAATTCAGACAAGATGAAGAGTAGTGCACGATACAACGAATCGTCTTCTTTCTCTAATAATTTAATGAAGTGTCAAAGCCTCCGCGCTTTGCGCGGGAGGGGGAAAACTGAATTCAGACAAGAACACGATACAACGAATCGTCTTCTTTCTCTAATAATTTGATGAAACATTAAAGCTTCCGCGCTTCGCGCGGGATGGGCAAAAATGAATTCAGACAAGGATTAAGTATAGTAATTTATTGAAACGTAAAAAGTTCCGCGTTTCGCACGAGATGGGCGAAAATGATTTTCAGACCAGGATTAAGAGACGGAACCGGTAAAATTAATCGTCTTCTTTCTCTAATATTGTAATGAAGTTTCAAAGCTTCCGCGCTTCGCGCGGGCGGGGGGGGGGGGCGGGATAACTGAATTTAGACAAGAACACGATACAACGAATCGTCTTCTTTCTTCTAATAATTTGATGAAACGTGAAAGCTTCCGCGCTTTGCGCGGGATGGGCAAATGAATTCAGACAAGGATTAAGAGTAATACTTTATTGAAACGTGAAAGGTTCCGCGCTTCGCGCAAGATGGGCGAAAATGAATTCAGACCAGGATTAAGAGACGGAACCGGTAAAATTAATCGTCTTCTTTCTCTAATAATTCAATGAAACGTGAAAGCGAAAATGAATTCAGACAAGGATTAAGAGTGATGATTATTGAAACTCAAAAGCATCCGCGCTTCGCGCGAGATGGGCGATAATGAATTCAGACAAGGATTAAGAGTAATAATTTAATGAATCGTCAAAGCTTCCGCGCTTCGCGCGGGATGGGCAAAAATGAATTCAGACAAGGATTAAGAGTAATAATTTATTGAAACGTAAAAGGTTCATCGCTTCGCGCGAGATGGGCGAAAATGAATTCAGACCAGGATTAAGATACGGAACCGGTAAAATCAATCGTCTTCTTTCTCTAATAATTCAATGAAACGTGAAAGCTTCCGCGCTTCGCGCGGGATGGGCGAAAACGAATTCAGACAAGGATTAAGAGTAATGATTTATTGAAACGCAAAAATTTCCGCGCTTCGCGCGGGAGGGGGGGGGGGGGGGGGGAAACTGGATCCAAACAAGAATTAAGAGTCGAGAACGGCACAACGGATCGTCTTCTTTCTATAATAATTTAATGAAGTGTCAAAGTTTCCGCTCTTCGCACGGGAGGGGGGAAGACTGAAAAATAACTTAGTTCCTGGCCCCGGGTTTATAGGGTTAAATTTGTCGACATTTGGACATTGGCATTAATATATTTGTCGGTAATCGGTGGCCTCTACATCCTCCCCACTCCCCCACTGACAAAGGTCTAGCGACGCCCCTGATAACGACCCAGTTTATACACTCGAGAAAATTTTTGCAAATACTACTGATGAAGTACCGGACCACCGTCTTTGTGCATTGTGCGGCATCAAAGCATATATAACGTCTCAAGACTTGGCAGATCACTTTTCTATAACTTCTAACCAATCAGAAGGCCTCGTATTTTTTCCAGGAAGTGCAGGTGGACATTAATGCGCCAAATGTGGTTCTCAAATTGCAAAAGATCTCTACTCTTGGAAGGGGTAGGAGAAAGCAATTTTACGTCATATTACTCCAGGAAGTGCCTGAAAATGCGTCTAATTTGGTTCTAAAATTGCAAATGCTTCTTACTCTGGGAGGGGGCCAACAGCCCCTCCCAGACCCACCCTCGCCGCTTGGTCGCTCCACTCCCTTGCCGCTAAAGCCTCGTTCTGTCGCTTCATCGTTTTACATATATTTAACCCCATGTCATTTGTGCCCCCCCCCCCCCCGGTAAGAAATTCCTGGATTCGCCACTGATGCCCATACCTTGAGCTTCGGGGGATCCGCCCCTTAACCCCCGCCGGGGCTTTGCCCCTAGACCCCACTTTGCGAAACGTTCAGCGGGGCCTGCATGTTAGAGTGGGGTGCTGCGGATTGTTTTTTTTTTGTCAGCCCCCCAAACGTTTTTGCTCATTACGCCACTGCCTTGGATCACTTCTGAGATAAAAAATGAGATCGCCGATCGCCAGAAGTTTTTCAATCAAGGTGAGAAAGTCAAGCGTAAACAGAGTAGAAACAAGATTATCCATAGCATCAATCTCGCAGAGAGGCAATTCTATCGTGACCGTGTACTACGCCTCAAACGCGATGATCCGGCGTCGTGGTACCAGAACATCAAGGTGATGACGTCATCATCACGAACTGACCAAGTCATATTGGTTCCTGCACCGATCAGACCCAGTCACATTCTATCGCAAATGCTATCAACACCAAATTCGCGAGCGACATCGCCCCTCTGAATCTGGCTGAAGAAACAGTCAATGAAAAGTCGTAGTAGGGTTGACTTGCTAATTTATTCTATGTCAACTAATTCCATCACACTTGCTCCGTGAAAACTGTATGAACAAAACATGATAAAGAAAAAGAACAGATTATAAGTAATTGTTCATACAGGCATTTTCGAATACATGTGTATAAATAATATCATCAGTTCGCCTATTAAATGCAGTGATTAATAACAAATGAATTTCTTCTCTTTGTCTCTTATCATTTGTGTATATGCAATTATCTATAAACAATACCTTCACTCAAGTCACGTGACCAATATTCGTGGTAGATAGTTTGAATCACAAAGACTTATTAACATAACGCATATCAATGACTGCGTCCTTCTTATAGCGGACACGTCATTCGTATCGTTAATATCGTATACCTATTTACGTGCATACAATTAACATTGCCTTACGTAGCACCCTAGCTTACACTCTATATCGTATATCTGTTTTACGTGCATCTAATTTGCATATATATAACGTCCACTACAGCCGTATACGGTATCATACGTGTCCGTGCATACACTAATACTACACACACCATTCATTATCACTTAAGCATATTAGATTACATTCATATCATCATTTCTCATTATTTATACTATTTATACTCGTTATACATTAATATATCGAATTAACGAACCTTCTTGCCTCCTTATTGTTGCAAACGGGTTGGCTTCGTATCAATAACAGGTGTAATTTAGGACAAGATTTCGGTGCGAACATCCAATTCGTTGCTACTGCTATGTCGGAATTAGGAAAGCGTAGATGGCGCTATTTCAGCCCATGACGTAAGTCAGAATACTCCTTTTTGTCAGATAAACTAACTCTCATAAACGATCACATTAACATGGCTCCTTTAAATTAATAATTAATTTACCCCTTTTTAGCTTCATAGAAATGACTTGGATTATTTGTTCCTTAT
The DNA here is from genome assembly GCA_035222895.1 of Strongylocentrotus droebachiensis. NCBI lineage: Eukaryota > Metazoa > Echinodermata > Echinoidea > Camarodonta > Strongylocentrotidae > Strongylocentrotus > Strongylocentrotus droebachiensis. The sequence continues at coordinate 77,634 of JAVYIG010008773.1, read as the reverse complement.
CAACATTAATAGTTCAAAATATATCAATATAAATTATGTATACATATAGATCTACATCTCAAAATTTCAATTTCTACTTATCTTGAAACGTACATGATCAATTGCGCATGCAGGAAAACAAATCTTTATTCAAGATTTACAGTTCAAATTGTATCGTGAGATTACTTCATCTCTAGTACAGAGCTTGTACCAAGTATCTTATTACAGCATCTGAGTTAAATTAAATTTGACCGCGAGTCTCAAACACTCAGACCTTGCAACTCACCATTTATGACTAGCAATTAGCTGTATTTGCAAGTACTGGATTTAGAAATCGGGAAAATAACCTGGATCAACTCTCAGTTCAAATACTCTGCATGAATTTACGTTGCAAAAGGGGGGTTTCAATTCAGGTTCACATCTAATGCTCATTCATGTATACAATACATACAAGCATAATGATGAAATTGAACTGAAATACCCTTTAAATACATTCTTATAAGTGCAATCACATTGTAATTTTTTGCAAGGTAATTAATGCGATAAAATGAGGTATATCAACTTAATTTCCGTTTTCTACAAATATAGTTGTCATATGCTCGATCTTCCAATTTGATAAGATTACATTTTTTCAAACAGAGAACAAAAAACAAACAGCAATAAAGGTCATTACAGCTCATTCGGAAATGTCGTCAATCCACAAAAAGAGTTCTTGTTGTTGTTCAATCAGATCAATTAGTTCAAGAGTTTACTCAGTTCAATTAGACTTCATTTCAGCTGATGTGCGTCTGTAGTTACAGTTCCAGCATAGTCTTTGTTACAGACCAATTACAGATATTCTTGGTTCTAAAACTTCAATTAGATTATTTGACTAGTCTTATTCTAGACTTTCAGATTTTGCGGGTAATTCGAATTTTGGATAGTCTTATGTTCAGACTTCTATATTTACTTAAATCTATCAAAACCTATTTGTGAGGGATATTAATTACCTTACAGTATTCAAGGCTCCTTGGTCGGGAATCCGTCCTGGTCTTCACGCGGAAGCAGCAAAACCAGTTTGTGTATCGGACGCTCTAGTTCTTTCACAGGTCCTTTACGCTTACCGCTGTCGTCAAGTTCGGAGTCACCCTTTACGAGCTTCACTTTACGAATGAGTCCATCGGTAGAAGGAAAGACCTCGCTTATCCTTGCTAGGGACCATTGATTTCGTGGCAAGTTCTCGTCTTTCATGATGACGATATCCCCAATCTTAGCATCCCGTCGGGGCCGAGTCCATTTCTGGCGTGTCTGTAAGTTCTGGAGAAACTCCTTTCTCCAACGATCCCAGAACTCGTTGATCAGATGTTGTACCCTCCTCCAACGCTTTCTGGAGTACAAATCAGCGTCCTGAAAATTGCCTGGTGGAGGAAGTAAGACTTTCGACTTCATGGTTATGAGATGATTTGGCGTAAGAGGAGCCAAATATGTTGGGTCGTTCAGGTCAGTCACAGTCAGCGGCCTGCTATTGACAATTGCAGCCGCCTCATACATCAGTGTTCTCAGTGATTCATCATTGAGTTGTCTACTCGATTGATACAGCAAAGTTTCAAGCACTCTCCTGGCAGATCTTATTTGGCGCTCCCATACTCCACCCATATGGCTTGCCGCGGGGACGTTGAAAGTGAACTGTACGTAGTCACATCCTTCTTTCATTAGAGTGCCTTTGACATGTTCGTGATTCATTTCTGACCACGCTTTCCTTAACTCTGCTTCTGCGCCAACGAAGTTCGTTCCCCTGTCGCATCTCAGTTGACGTATTGGACCCCTCAGAGCAGCAAAGCGACGATATCCCTGAATGAATGAGTCTGTAGTCAGACTATTGAGTGTCTCAATATGCACGGCTCTCGAAGGCATGCATGTGAAGAGGAGTCCATATCGCTTCATCTCCTTTCTACCTTCCTTTATCACCCATGGGCCAAAGCAGTCGATGCCACAGTAAGTGAAAGGTGCTGCAGGTAACACACGGTCAGACGGTAGATCAGATATCTTCTGTATTTGTGCGGGACTACGTAGCCTATTGCATATGACACATTTTCGTATGAAATTGGCCACTCGATTACTGCTTCCAAGAACCCAAAATCCATTCTCTCTTATCTGGTTCAATGTCATGCCTCTTCCTTGATGAGCAGTCAACTCATGACAGTGACGTATCACAAGGTCCGTTACGTGGCTTCTTTGTGGGAGAATCAGGGGATGCTTTCTGTCATATGAGTCGTCTCCCCTTCGAATTCTTCCTCCAACTCTTAGAATTCCCTTTTTATCCAGGAAAGTGTCAAGTCCATGGAGACGACTTTCTTTCTTTATTTGACGTCTTCTCTGCCTGTCATTCAGATCCTGTTTCCTCTGGATTGACTTCAGGATTTCTATTTCTTCCCCAAAGGCTTCACTCTGGACGTGTCTCAGTATCTCAGTTTCTGCCTGTTGTAGATTCTGCACCGAGACTTTGCCTTGGGAAGTTGAGTCATCATTTGCCTGTCTTGTACGTTTTCTTTGACAACGTTGTTTCAGTCTTGTGAGGAACAGCAGACAATAAGCCATCGCCCTCTTTGCTCTATACCATGTCGGGAATCGGTCTAGGCGACTCAGATCAAACTTGGAGTCACCCATTACAGTCGCGTTCACCATAGACTTCTTCACCTCGGGGTCACCTGGTGAAACCTCGAATTCCTCCTGATCATCAGCGCGAGGAACCGTCTCTTCCCATAGAAAATCTGGGCCAGTGAACCAGTTCGAAGTGATGAGTTGGTCAACGGTAAACCCTCTGGAAGCTCCATCTGCTGGATTGTCCTGTGTTCGAACGTGCTTCCACTGCGATGATTCTGAGTGTTGTCTGATCTCACAGATCCTATTTGCTACGAACACATGGAACCGCTTCGATTCATTGTTTATGTATCCAAGTACCACATTGCTGTCTGTCCAGTAGATATGCTCAATGTCCTCCAAGGCTAACTCTCGCTGAAGAAATGTGCTCACCCTAATGGAAACAACGGCAGCTGATAGTTCCAAACGGGGTATTGTTACTGCCTTGAGCGGGGCAATCCTGGACTTTGCCATCACCAGGATACAGTGGACTCTTCCCTCTCCATTCTTAATTCTCATGTATGAGCATTGGCCGTATCCCTCGGAACTAGCATCGGAGAAGTGGTGCATCTGCATGGTCGTAACCTCACCGAAGTCTGCAGGTTTGTAGCATCTCTGTATTGATAGGGAGTCAAGATTATGCAGATCAGTTGTCCATTTCTCCCATCTTTCTCTGAGATGATCTGGCAGGGGGTCGTCCCAATCAGCAGACATCTTACACAGCTCTTGCAGAATCTGCTTACCAGGTAAGACAATCGGGGCTAGTAATCCCATAGGGTCATAGATCGACATCACGGTTGACAGTATTCCGCGCCTGGTTAGAGGTCTGTCATCGAGTGTGACTCTGAATTGGAACGTGTCAGATTCCACACACCATTGCACCCCAAGTGCCTTCTGCAAAGGAAGCTTATCCTGTAGGAGATTAGTCTTGGTAGTGCCCTTTGCTCTATCCTCTTCCGGAACTGTTTCCAGCACTTCTTGGGTGTTTGAGATGAATTTGTGCAAGTGGAGGCCTCCTTTCTTGCACATCTCTCTGGTTCTCGAGATCAGATTCTTGGCCTCTTCTTTGGTAGGAACAGATATTAGCCCATCGTCCACGTAGAAGTTATGATGTACAAAGTTCTTTACATCCTCTCCAAATTCAATAGCATGGTCGCTGGCAATCTGTTTCAAACAAAAGTTTGAGCATCCTGGAGACGACGTCGCCCCAAACAAATGGACAGTCATTCTTAGCTCATGGGGCTGTTGCAGAAAGTCTCCATCCTTCCACCACAAATACCGTAGGTATTTCCTATGATCTTCCTTCACCTTGAATTGGTAGAACATCTCACGTATATCGCAACAAAATGCGATTGGTTCCAGTCTGAACCTGCAAAGTACTCCCACTAGTGTGTTAGTCAGATCTGGTCCAGAAAGAAGCTGCTTGTTGAGAGATTCCTTTCCAAATTCTGCACTGCAATCAAACACAACTCGTAACTTGTTGGGTTGTACTACCCCATGATGGGGATGTACCATGCTTGGCCGTTCTGCTTGTCAAATTCTGGTACACTTTCAGCATATCCTTTCTCCAATAGAGCATCCATCTTTTCCGAGTATTTCTGATGATACTCAGAGTCTCTTTGAAACTTTCTCTTTAGATGACTCAATCTCCTTTCCGCCATGAATCTGTTGTTGGGAAGGTTGACGACATCTTCTTTAAAGGGAAGAGGAGTCTCGTAATGACCATCATCTGTGATATGGACATTCTCCGACATGATTCTCATAAATCTTGTATCATGTTGCGAAAATGGTACCTCACTTCTGCTCTCTGAGAAATCTCTTTCCATCAGCTTCAGCACAGACGAAGGGCTGATCTCTTCTTTGATTGTAACGTTGTGAGTGAACGTTACTCTCTTCTTGATGGACATGTCTCTTTCAGCTAGTTCAGCGGGTATTTCACGTGCTGTCAAGCGATGACTGTGGCCAACGTGATCATCGGGGTTGTAGTGCTGTTCATCTTGACTTGTAACACCCACTATGCTCCATCCCAAGTCAGTTTTCATTCCAAATGGACCGTCATCGTCTTGGGAGGGAATCACATCTCGAGGAGTCAGAGCTCTTCCACAATCATAGCCGATCAACAATCCTATTTCACAGTGCTTCAGAGGCAGAAGTTGGTCAGCAATTGGAACCAAATGTGGGAAAGAGCGAGCTACTTCAGGAGTGGGGATGTGTTCTCTGTTGGCTGGCATTATGTCTCTAGTGTATGCAGCTGGAAGGTGTATCACCTTTTCACTGTTAAAGGCTCGAGCTGTGAGTCCTTTAATCTTCTCACTTGGAATCCTTTCGATCTTGGTCGACATTGTAGACAGAAGAAGGTTGACCCTCAGTCCATGAAGTCCTAAGGCATCCTTTGTAGAATTCAATATGAAGGTGGTATCCGATTGAGTATCTAATAGTGCGTATACGAGCCTCTCTTCCTTCATATTCTCATGAGACAGCCAGACTGGCACGATTGCCGCGCTTTTCACATAACTTGTGGTGTTAGAATTAACAAGTGTATGTGAATTTGAAGATTGTATTTCTTCCTGGTTCGATGTCCTTTCCCTTTCTTCTGAAGGTCTTCTGTCAAAGTGTAGTGGCGTAGGATGACGCTTGTTGCACTCTCTGCATGTGCTTCTCCTTCGACATTTTTTGGTCAGATGACCTCTCTTGAGACACCCGTAACACAAGCCCTTTTCTCTTATGAACTTCTTCCTCTCGGACATAGGCTGATTGACAAAGGCTTGACAATCCTCAAGGTGATGATGATTTCTACAGAATATACAGAATGATTTCCGTTCTGGCCTCTTTGTCTCATCTTGGATGGAGCTGGTTCTCATAGTTAACGCTCTCATGGATTTTCCTCTGTCCTGTTTCGGTTTGTCCTCCTTCAGGCTACCAATGGACGTGATTGGGTCACATGCAATGTTACTCTCTTCCTCAATGAATGATGAGAAGGTACCGAATGAAGGAAATGTACCATGTGACCTCCTATGCTCATAGACTCGTCGGCTCCATTTAGTAACAAGCCAATCGGGAAGTTTGGATAGGAGTTTCCTATTCTCACGTTCGTCATCTAACTGTCGGAGGTTGCCGATCTTTTCTATTGCTGTTTGGCATTGTCGTAGGTAATCAGAGAATCTACGCAGTCCTCTGGAATCCTTTGTAGGTATCTTTGGCCAGTTATCCAGTCGGTCACGAAATGCATTCGAAATGATGAATGGATCACCATATCTCTGTTCTAGTTCACTCGTAGCTCGGTTGTATGCCATATCATTGTGTATCAGAGAAAATCCTTGCACGAGTTCGAGAGGTGGGCCACGTAGATACTTCTTTAAGTAGAAGAATCGATCCCTTGCAGGAATACCTTGATGTTCCATTAAGATGTCGTAGGCCTGTTTCCAACTAGGGTATTGCAGTGGATCCCCAGAAAAGATATCTGGTTCTGGCAGTGGCAAGCGACTAATCTGTAGCTGAGTCAGCAAATTTAACAAGGGTTCTTTAGTCGGCAATTCTGTAGTCGGAACATCTTCAGTTGGCACATCTTTGGTCGGCACATCTTTAGTCGGCACATCATCCTGGCTTTCAAACGAGCATTCATTCACCCATTTTTGACAGGATGATAGTCTTTTCGATGAAACTTTAGATTTTCTTGACGATTCTTGTTCGAGGAGGTGTTCTTGTACTCCTTTCATCAGCTCTGAGTGTTCTTGTTCGATGTTGTCGAGCCTTTCATGGCTGTCATCGTCGATTCCTGCCAACTCCAATAGAATCTGAAGGTCTTCTTGAGCGGATATGGCGTTGTCCATCACCTGCTGCAGAGCGTCCCTACCTTGTCGAATAACTTTGACATCACTGATGTTGCTCAAGGTAGCTCTTAACTTATTCGACGCTCTACGCCAAGCACTAATGGATCTCTTAAATTCCTTCCCTTTTGTTTCAGCTTGATACTGCAGACCTTTCTCAGTGAGTTTGACTTCTCGCTTTGACCTTGTGTCCACAGCTTCAGCAACAGGGTTTTCCTTCTCCTTGTCCCCCATCATGTCCACTTCCGACATCTTGTACCAAATCACGTAATCTGAATCACGACGTCATCGCAGTTTGCAAGTCGTAGTGAAGTGAAGTTTTCACTGAAGAAACAGTCAATGAAAAGTCGTAGTAGGGTTGACTTGCTAATTTATTCTATGTCAACTAATTCCATCACACTTGCTCCGTGAAAACTGTATGAACAAAACATGATAAAGAAAAAGAACAGATTATAAGTAATTGTTCATACAGGCATTTTCGAATACATGTGTATAAATAATATCATCAGTTCGCCTATTAAATGCAGTGATTAATAACAAATGAATTTCTTCTCTTTGTCTCTTATCATTTGTGTATATGCAATTATCTATAAACAATACCTTCACTCAAGTCACGTGACCAATATTCGTGGTAGATAGTTTGAATCACAAAGACTTATTAGCATAACGCATATCAATGACTGCGTCCTTCTTATAGCGGACACGTCATTCGTATCGTTAATATCGTATACCTATTTACGTGCATACAATTAACATTGCCTTACGTAGCACCCTAGCTTACACTCTATATCGTATATATCATATACCTGTTTTACGTGCATCTAATTTGCATATATATAACGTCCACTACAGCCGTATACGGTATCATACGTGTCCGTGCATACACTAATACTACACACACCATTCATTATCACTTAAGCATATTAGATTACATTCATATCATCATTTCTCATTATTTATACTATTTATACTCGTTATACATTAATATATCGAATTAACGAACCTTCTTGCCTCCTTATTGTTGCAAACGGGTTGGCTTCGTATCAATAACAGGTGTAATTTAGGACAAGATTTCGGTGCGAACATCCAATTCGTTGCTACTGCTATGTCGGAATTAGGAAAGCGTAGATGGCGCTATTTCAGCCCATGACGTAAGTCAGAATACTCCTTTTTGTCAGATAAACTAACTCTCATAAACGATCACATTAACACTGGCACAACTTCCATCGTACCAACCTTGTAAGCAACCACTCAAAGTTCAACCATGGGAGGTTTTCAAAGAGCTTGCTAAAGTTCAGTCCGGAAAATCGAGCGGTCCTGACGGAATCCCTGCAAAAGTTGTGAAGTTGTTTGCCATTGAACTCGGGACGCCAATATGTCAGGTTCTCAACAGCTCAGTCGCAGAGCATGTGGTACCAAATCAAAGCAGTGGAAGAAATCTATTGTAGCTCCAATACCAAAAGAGCAACCGGCATCTATCAAGAACCTACGTCCTATAGCGTTGACTGATCACTTCGCCAAAATTGCTGAACATTTCATTGTAAAGAGCCTTCTCGAAGATGTGAACCCCAATCTTGACTGTAAACAGGTTTGTAGTAGTTCAGGCATGTCCACCAGCCATTGCCTGATTGATATCATAATTTTTCTAACTTTACAAAAGCTTTCGATAGGGTAGATCATTCAGTAATCATAGCGAGATCGAGTGCATATTTGGTCAGATTTATTCCTTAAGCCTTTGAAGGAGCAATTAAAACGGAACAAAGAAAATGTTTTACTTTAACTGGGAACTTTTTTATCGTTAGTGATTGGAAGAGTGATAAAAAAGGGACAGTAGACTTGGCAATGTCCAGTCATACACCCTCAAATCCAATCGCATCACCCAGAACTGATATTGATGCGAAGATGTAAAATCCTAGCTTATTGAGAAACCGTGCGCATCACAAATCGAGGTGGTATTAGCGTTTGGCGTTCACTACCAAACCAGCATCAACCGCTCTCCGTGATAAAACGTCATCATTATTCTCTTCATTTCAAGAACAGATCTCGTCAACATCACATCGTGCCAGCGTTCAACTCGTCTCTGAACAATGAATACCATATCAGCAGTCGACCAGAGCTACGATGATGCCAACATTACGATGTCGCCGAGGACGGCCGACTACGGTGACGTTGGGTCCAACCCGTCGTGTGTAATGCCTTTGAAATACATTAAACTCATCACGTTGGTCATTGCGATGTTGATGATGATCTCCACGCTAATCTTGATTCCGTGTCATCGTCGACTTCGTAAGCAACATCATATCTTCCCTTACAACCTCGTACTCTCTGATCTGAGCGCTGGCATCGGGATGGTATGTTACGATGCGTTCACTTATTTTGGACTACCCGAAAAGGTAAGACAGTCGATAATTATTATCTTTCCATGAAAGGAGTTGATTTGGTGATGTCAGTAACATATACCAACTACACAGAGTTGTATTTAGCCTACTGGAAAATACCGCCTAGCAAATGTTGACAAAAATGGGAAATAGTAGGAAATACTCCAAAAACATTTTTATGTACACTATATAACCTTGTGATGTTTAGTTTTTTGAACAAGAATAAATATTGAACACAAATAGACAATGATTTGGTGACTTCAGTCATAGTGGGGGAGGGGGTCATACAAAAGCTAGACATGATAAATTCGAACGCTATGGCTTTCAAGCTAACATGTACATAAATATCTTGTACAGTGTACATGACATATACCCCTTTTGAAGAAGGAAGTGGGAAATACAGTTTTAATTTTTTAAAGTAAATTAAATTCAACTTCTAACACATCCCTAATAATAAATGTTGGACCGCACTGGAATTTGTATAACAAACATATATTATACACATCCTGGCAATCAAGTAGTAGGCCCATACACACATGTATTTAATTTAAACATTAATACATTTCAGCATGTGAATCGTCGATTTTCAAAATTGTGTACGTCATAATTTGTACGATTATTAATTTTGACAAGATAGAAGTCATTACAAATCACTCTTGTACACTGCAAAGGTCTATGACAATTGGTCTCTGAGGTATAATAACATCACATTCTGTGTGAAATTCCATCCACCATTAACTCTTCAAATTAGCTATTTGATCACCTGTTCCTTTCTACTAATTCTTGGGAAATGGAGATGAAATGCATTGATGTGAAGCAATCGATTCTCATCATTTCATTTCTTAAATTTCCCTTCTACACAATACCAAAAATTGATTGGTCATATATCAATAAATTAAAAACATTACAAATATAACCGTGAAAGGAAAACCTTGACACGGTAACCTGAAGAACCCAAAGCTTATTTCTGATGGCATCTTAAGAATATACTTTAAATATTAATAAATTCGTGGGTATTCTGTCTAAATTATGTAAAAGAGATTTAAAGAAAGATAAAACAAATCGTTCGTTTAGCTAGTTGTTCACACTCGTTGTCCGTTTTAGTCATTGTCGCTATTAAACTGCAATCCTTTTCTCCCTTTCCAGTTTGAATTTTTCGCGGCAGTCGTCTGGTCAATATCCACCATAGTATCACTTCTGAGCATCGCCTTGGTAGCTGGTTACCAATTCATCACCATCCGTGTAGACCCCTTTGGCTCTCGGAACATCATCACCACACCGCGACTGATCATGACATGTATCGTGACATGGGTATTAGGGTTCACCTGCTCTTCGTTCTTCCTCTACTTCGGTAATCGTAACATCGTTCTCCTCTCCCTCTCCTTGTTGACCACCATCGCCACTGGCCTCTGTTACCTATTCATCTACCGTTCCATCGCCAGGGTACCTTGGGGCGGAGGCATCACCCAAGAACGTAAGGAGGAGAACCAGAGAGTACTCCGCACCTTCGGTCTAATCTTTGGGACCACTGTCTTTTGCTGGATCTGTCCCTGGGTTACCTGGGCCCAGAGTGATGCACACATATGCCTATCCTACGTTTCGGAAGTGATGATTAGCGCAAATTGGATTGCAAACTCCATCATCTATTGGTGGCGACTCAAGGAGTTTCGACTAATTTTCGGATTCTGTAGGAAACAGAGAATCGATCCTCTTCTGTGACTGATTTGAAACAAAATAGGAACTGATCCGTGACCTTTTCATATGACATTCGTATGCCTTGATGTTCATAATATGACATTATATTACGTGTAAATCGTGGTTCAGCGCCGAAGCATATGTCATTAGAACTATAACGTATACATTTATCGCGTATTGTGCCATGTTTTACAGTACTCTCACTTGCAAAAAGCAAACAAACAATTTCTCTGACTATTAGTACATGTGTTTAATAGCCGATAGAGGTAGGTAATTGTATTACTCTAGGACCACCCCAAAAATATATGTATATATACATATTTATACTTAGTGAACGAGAGGGTTAGGGAAAATGTTCAATCAAGATAATAAAGATGTTGAGGGGGTAGTGAGGGCAGCTTAGAATTTTCTTTTTTTATAGAAAAGACAGTAAATAATTAAATTCAACCAGCTTTCAAAATGTGAGATTTATAGGAATAAAGAGTAAGATATAATTACATTGAGTTGGGTTGATACAGTTAAAGAAATGTGATAAAAAGAAGGACTTGGATGTAGAAGGGTCGATTGAGGTGAAATTTGAATGGTAGCATATTTATAAAAAACAAAGATTAAATAAAGATATATTTTAGTATATAGGTTGAAGTTTTGGAACGGGAGTATGTTTAAAGAAGTATGGTCGAAATATATAGTAGTAGGTGCAGAGGATAACAAAAGAATGCGTGTGCCTAATGAAGACACTTATCGAAACAATTTTTACACCGGGGGGTAATAATATTTTAGGAGGTCCCAGGACTCAGGAGATGTGGAAATGGGACAGGTGAGTTTGCGGTCAATAATTATTGATTGGGTAAAGGGATTTGATAATGGATTGGGGCTGGGCTTCGGATACAATTTGAAAATAGTAGAGGACACACTAGAGCACACCGGGAGGAAAAGAGGGGGGAGATGAAGTAGGAGAAGAGGGTTGTTGAAGCCATCAGTCGATAGACTCTTGTAAATATTGTATATAGACTTCAGCAATCATTGCACATCCCTTTTCGACGACTGTCTTTCTTCTGTCTTGAACTGATTTCCTGCGTGTAGGCCTACATTTAAATCCGACATAAATGGAGTTATATATTCGACCAACGGCATTAATGAATTATTTTAATGCTACTCTGAGTATTTTGTGGAGTCCCGAATGGCAGTTACAACTTTAAAGGCGAAAGAACAAACAATGCTGAATACTGATTGACCGCCGGGAGCCGTGTCACTGGGAGTTGCATCACTACTCGCGTGGTCATCGATAGCTATGTATCGTCGAGCGCTTGAGACATGGAGTCGGGATCGTATCGTCGGGAATCGCTTTGCCAGTCGCGTATACATAACATGAGGGAAATTCTTGTTTGTGAATCTTGTCCCATGCATAAACTCTGCAGGTAGGCCAACGTAACCGGCAGTGTCAATATGAACTACTAGTAACTGAACGTGTGGTCGGCCACCAAATTTTTTCTCCCCCCCCCCCTTTACCCTGCGCTGCACTTTCCTTTTTCGTTCAATGAACAACTGTTTCGGCGATATACATGAATATGTACTCGTTTGTGATTCAGCCGAGGAGAGACATGAAAGACACCAAGTAAATTCAGTTTTTTCCTTTTGCTTAAACTTTAATCCAGAACTTGTAATTGTAATTATTTTTGGGTCTTGTGATGTAGTTGGTTTGGAGAGAGAGAGAGAGAGAGTAACAAAGAGACAGATACATCAACATGGAGAGAAGCTGAGAGTAAGGGCATGGTCCTTTAATTTCCGTTAAGTTTTAGTATTTAGTGTTTCGAATTAATTCGGTCTAAAGTATGTAAACTAACCCCATTTTATTAATATGCTTATGTTCCAATGTATAATGTATAATGCTCCAGTAAGACTATGTAATGAAATTGAAATGTTCTGTGATAGACATGGTTCCAACACTCTCAATTCTGACTCACTCAATGTGGTCTTACCAAAACCTAATACTGAACTATTCAAGCAATCTTTTAGATATTCAGGCCCGAAAACATGGAATTCTCTCTCAAATGAAATGCAAAATCATCATACTCTTTCCTCTTTCAAAAATAGTTATAAACGCACATTTTTCTGAAATAAAAAATTCAGTTTTACATGTTTTGGCCCGCCGTACTATCATGATAATCGTTTATTTAAGTTTGTTTAGAATTTATATTATGTAATATATTTATATTTATGTATTTATTGTATATTGTATTGTAGATGCTTTTTTTATAATGTATAATATTTATCTAATTCTAACCATGGGGATTCTTAACCGTCTTTATTGTTGCTATTATATTTTTTTCACTCAACAAATAAGATTGGTCATTCATTAACTTCTTTCAAACGAATTTATAATATTGAGTTTTTCTTGCATTTTAAAGCCTTATTTTGTGTATTATTTTTACTGATGTAATGAAAAGAATCCCATTGGTTAGAATTGGAAATGTTTAATCATGTTAACAGGATATCGATGAAAAACAGCTTTGCTGATTCGATTGTTTCTTTTTTATCCTGTATAAATATGTCAAATAAATAAAAAATAAAATCCTCTCATCGTACAGACCAGATGGGAGGCCAACCAGGCCAGTCGCGCCGGTGCCCCAAATCGGAAACCGAGGCGGCAGGGTTGGGCTGGTGGGTCAGATATATATGTACATGTTTGGTGGGAGGGATTTCATTCACCCCTTACTCTGGTGGTGTCTCTTGTAACATGTGTTAGATTTCAATTTCATTTGTAAACTCAATGTTTGAAGTTGAATATTTGTAGCATATAGTAAATTTGTTGTGTGTAAGTCGTCTGATTTGTGTGGTTAAATTATGCTCAAGCTGATGCTGCAATTATTTAAATACTTACTGGATAGTTAAAAGCAAAATAATGGTTTTCTATTTTGGTTCCTTATATATGCAAAACAACCAGCATTTAAAATATTGTTTTTGGAGAATGAAAGGTGTTTGCTTTTTTCGTTATTTTTCTGAATTATCAATTAGTAATTAGGGAATTTTTCACTGAACTGCAAACCTGACAAAACGAAATCGTTATTCCTCAGCATTAGATAGAAACGAGATGCGAATTAATGAACGCCATGGCGACCAGAAGTGGAATGAATCATGCACGACATAAACATAATCATCATTATCCATTCACTGAGCCTTGGCATGGACACCGCTATTAACTTTGTAGAAAACCGAATTGAATTCTACTATGGTTAGGATAAGTAGATGATCATAAATTGTAAATGCAGTGTTGAGAAAGTGCAGGCAAATAGCAATGTAGGCCTAGCGATTTGTATCAATTATTCAAAAACAATTTTCGCCATTTGAGGCCAATTGAATATGTAATGCTAAAATACAACAACAAAAACAGAGGAAACAAAAGAATAGAAAGAAATGGTCTCCAAAGTCTACGACGTCATTATATCATTAAAACAAATAATTTAAACATGAAAATGATGAAGCTCAATTTATATGAAGGCTAATACTAATATATCAAATATCAAATTCTTTATTTATGAATAGACATGCAATTGAAATGAGAAAAATAGAGAGAAAAAAGTAAATGGCCTCCAATAAGAGGAGGGCACACGAAAGAAGTAGAACATGAATAAAAAGACAAGGGTATTAAAAAGGGAAAAAAGGTTAAATTTAATAAGATAATGAATGATGTATATAGATGAAGAATAAAATACCAAGGGTGGAGGTGGGAGAGCATGAAGATGGGAGGGAGATGACGAGAGGAATTCGAAAGAGGGATGAAATGATTCGTTGGTGGAAGAGCAAGAGAGACATGGAGACATGAATACGGAGAGAAGGGGAAAGACAGAAAGAACGAGAGAAGGCACAGAAAAAGACAGACAGAAAGACATGGACATTCGACATAGAGAGAAAGAGAGAGGGTAGAGAGAACCAGAGATATAAGAAATGGATGCCCTAAGGGATGTTGATAGTTGCATTGTGTATTGTATTGTGCCCCAGCCCCCCCCCCCCCCTTGTGAAATCCTGGATCCGCCCATGATCATTACCAATATAACCATTTGAAGGTTCGATCGTGTTGTTAGCTTGATGGATAAACGGAGTTTAAACTATAACCAACCACGGAATACGCGCTTCTTGATATAGACCTGCGCATGCGTGTATAGTGATTTATATACCTCTCTTTAGAAATCCAGCCATCTGATTGGTCAAAATTGCAGTCGTGATTTTAGCCGTAAAGAGATGAACAATGATAGTAATGGTCAATAGTTGCGATCCCCATTAGAAGTTCCCCGCCCCCCCCCCCCCTGGGGAAAATAACGTGTAAAAACACGTTAATTTTACCTTTTTTGGGAGATGCCCCCCCCTGGCGCTCAAGGGGGGGGGGGGGGGGGGGGTGCGAATTTTCAAATTTTCGAGTGCCCATAAAAAATAGTGCTCACTACCCCCCCCCCCCCCTCACGAATTGGGCCCCCTCCCCCTGCCGCCGGCTGGATCCGCCCCTGTCTGAATATGCTCTATTTTTGAATTTTAAATTATGTTTCGTCACCATTCCTCATGATTTGCTCATAAAAAAGCAATATCTCTCCCCCGTTTGCTCGAGATGATATAAAGAGGACGCTATTGTATTACAATTTCAAAAACTTTTGATCGTGGCACGGTGTCATTATAAACTTTAATCGAAGACTTAAATGGCACTAATAATACTGTAATTTCCATTTAAATGCGTATATACATTTATTCCATCATAGATACACCCAGAAACGTATGTAAAAGATTATTAGAAATACATGTAGTATTCATTCAAGAAATAAAAATCATTCATAAAATAATTATGTAAGTGTGAAGCAGGAACATTAGCTTTATACATTAAAATAAAGCATAAAGAGAACAAAGACAAAAACAAATGAAACAAAAAAAGAACAATATTAAAAAGAAAAAAACAACAAAAATCTGTTCCTTCATGTAAAAAGAAAATGAATCTGAAACGAAAAAAAACAGTTGAGGAAAATGAAAAACGTTGTACGTTAATTTTGGTTGAAAAAATTATTCTAAAAAATCTGATGTAATATTTGAAAATGTAAAGTAGAGAAAACGTATATTCCTGTTTATATATATCACTCATGATTATAGTTTACAGACCTGGTAAGAACAATACCATCTGCTGTTTTCGATCGCGTCCAATCATAAGCACCATATTAAAGCAAATGTAATCAGCATTAAAAAAAGAGCTAGAAATCCTGTGATAAGGCTACACTTATTGCATAACTCTATGAGGTATAGTCAGTTTTTGGCTTTCGGGCAAGAACAAAATGTGGCACACCTCGTTATCACAATGATTGCTAGTGCAATAAACACTATAGCAAATGTGAAATATCATTATTAGGAAATATCTTCTTATCAAAAAGTAAACCTAGACATGACAGATATTCTTAAATGCAGCAATGTTTTCAAATTTTGATTTCTTATTAAATAATCATGTTTACAGGTATTTCGTTAAATTTCGATAAATTCATCTCAGTTATTAGATTCATAAGAACAATCTTATTATTCAAAATGCATTTAATCAAGAAATGTTAAAGTTATACTACAATATTTCCGAACCCAACCAATTATCATGGAAATTTTCAAATAGTCTTTTCTACAATTAAAATACTATCATTTTAATTAATATAACTAACTAATAACCACCTTTTTTAACAACACCCTTGTATGATAATTAAAGATTGCCAAAATCCCTTAAATCCCCACTTTTAACATTAAAAAAAAAAAGTATAAAAACAATTACATTTTTTTTTAAATTGAGAAGATTTGCAGTGGGTCCTTGGATGGTTATTATGGTTGTGTAACGGGGCGGAGCAGAACATCATGAATCTAAGAGAAAAAGAAATCAAGAATAATATCATCATCATTGAATGCAAGTATCCAAAGCAACAGAATAGCATAGTGGGTATATGGCATTCATTATTCATCCATTTCCTTCTCCCTTTTCTGTTTTCCACTCTGTTCTCTTTTTGAAATTTTTTTTCATCGTTTGAAAGCATTCGATGGTGGGGGAAGGGTGCCCCCATGCCCCCTGTAGCTACACCACTGGAAATGGATATCAAATCATATTATGGTCAGACTTCTTTTAGGCTCTTCAGACAATATAGATTGTGGTACTCTAGAACTTCATGGAAAGAGTTTTGGAAAGTGCTACCGTTCAGTGGAGGTGATAGCTAATAACCATTGTCGCATTACATGTAAAGGATAACTGGCTTAGACGTGTGTTAAACCACTTTATTACTTGATGTTTTCCGCCACAATAATTTTTCAATGACGTCATTGACCGAAGTGTATAAGATTCATGAGATATCTTTTGAAAGTTCAGTATTAAATGAAATATGCCAAATTCTCCGATATAAGTTTATAGCATAGATTACATTGAGGCTGAAGGCTTCCTAGCGCTAAAGCTTGTCATATTTTTTCCTTCAAAGTATCACCTTTTAATTAGTGGTCTAATCGTACAAATCTGTACGATGCAAAACGATTCCGCCTGCCTAAAACCAGAAGGGTGCCAATTTTGTGCACAGGTGTATCAGGTAACATTCCCCTAGTTCTCAGCAGAATTATTTTACTGCACAATGTTATCAGGAACTCTTGATTAATCACTTTGTCTTTACCTGTACATGTTTAGGAGTGTTTAGAATGTATTCCACTACATCTGCTATATCTTCAGCCTCAAGTTGCTGTAAAACAAAGACAAAAATTATTAGGTTCAAAGGATATTTATTATTATTATTATTATTTTTATTGTTATTATTATTATTATTACTATTGTTGATGAGATAACCATAATTATTATTATATCCTGCATCAAAAATTTGTTGGCTTTTGATTGGTTGAGAGCTCGTCACATGACCAGAAATATTTGACCTATTTTTAGAAAGTACTATATGAGAGTACTATTTTGGTTTACTATTTGGGAGTTGAAAAAAAAAAGTGATATTTTTTTTTTAATTGAATCAATTTTTTTTTGATTGAATCAATTTTTTTTTTTCAAATCTTAATTTAATGAAAACAAAATATTTTAAATCTTTTTAGATAAAAATTGACATTTTGTTTGTTCTAACAATTTTTTTTTTTTTTTTTTAAATAAATTTTTGATGCAGGATATAAAACAAATATACCATGCCTTCTATTCGAGGTACTGGTTAAACTATGGGCCTCAGTGACAGCTTGAAAGACATGACAAGGGGAAAAAAAGATTTTACAATTTGAAATACAGTGTGAAAGTAAAATTCTCTCGTTTGCCAGAGTACTTTCAAACAGGCCGTAGATGGCGCCATTGACCTTACCTTTTCGAGAAGAGGAACCGTAGATTTCGAAACATCTCCGAACATGCCGGAATAGAAACCAGTATTCCCTTGTCCAGGTGATATACCCTATTGGAGAAACAAATAAAAAACGGACTTAAAATAACAATAAATATGGTGTCTACCAAAATCTACAAATTGTGTACAGTTGGAACAACATCAATGAATAATGACGTATACTAAAGAAAGAATATGCACTAATAGACGTTACGATGAGATTTCATTTTCATTAGCAGAAAATCTAAATTACAGAAATGTAGATGAAGTTCGGATGTTGTGCGGCATTTGTTTACAGCCCCCCTCGAAAACAGGGGCTACCCTGTTTAAAAAAATGGAATAAGATATAAATAAATAAATAAAAAATAAATAGATACATAAATGTTCTGCTTCGATTCATAATGGACTGACAAGAAATATAAGTAGACGTATACAAGATGTAGAATCTATTACAGTAAGATTTAGAAAGAGTTAGAAACAGAGAGAGAGAGAGAGAGAGAGAGAGAGGGGGGAGGGGATATACGAAATAATCAAATAGCTATAGCAAAATAAAATATATCTGTAAACAGCCGAGAGACATCGTAGCTATTTGAAACCCATATTATTGTATACTAATATTTTCCTTTGCATTGACCCATATAATACCTCGTAAAATAATTGTACTTCGTGACACCATATACATTTTCTAAATCGTGATAGTAGGTCCCCTTTACGATACAAGAAAATGAGCCGTGGAGATAAGTGGCAAATCGAGGGTTTAGTGACATAAAGACGTAACTCCATATTTTTCCAAAATAAGTATTTAATATCAAAATGTTCAGGAAAATGTAGGCTTTCCAAGTAACGCAAAGACTTGACTCCACCCAACACCCCCATTGAAGTCAATGGCTAGTGAAACATAGACCGCTTTTTCTCAAAATGGCCAAAATGAGTTACATCTTTGTGTCACTGACCCCTCGTAATGGTTGCCTCAAATTACCGATATTCTAATGTTCGAGTTGATTCCTCTGAGTTCTTGTCTGAAGCCTTCTTGGATGGCCATCAGCATCACTTTGGTCGCTCCGTAGAAGTGCATATCACTGTTCGGTGTCCACTTGTATGCGGCAAGACTGAATAAACAAGTTAAAATTAAATGACGTGGTGGATTAAATCGTGAAACTTCGTCCTGTTTGGGGCCACAAGGGCGTTTACTCATAATTACATTTTACACAGATATTATAATGCCCTATCAAAGGGTTTAGAAACGTACAGGTAAGCTTAGGGATATATTGATGATTTTAGGTTTGACATTGTGAAAATGATTTACGCAGAATGTATATACATTATACAACGGCAGTCTAAATCTTGCCTATCTCGGTATACACCGATTCGGGCGACTTCTGGTGGAAGTGCGCCCTCATAAGGTGACGCCATAACTGGGGGGCGTCTGACTGCTCTCTGTACTGTCAGCTGGATCGGAGAAGCCCCCCAGTTATAGCGCCGCCACCGGCGGGCAGGTACATAAAACCCCCAAACCGAATCGGTGTATACTCGTACACTGTCTTTTTTTTTGGGGGGGGGGGGGGGGGGGGGAGGGGTTGACGGACAAAAAAAAATCATGTAGTGAAAAATGGCTCTAAATAATAAAATTTAAACAGGGTGCCACATCCCATTGAGCGAGAACCCCAGATTAAGGTCCTTCCAAAAAAGAAGAAAACAATGAACCTAAGGCAAATTCAAAAGCCTTGTCCATCACCTATTAAAATGTACGAATATTACAATGTTGTATTGCTACCTTATCCGAACGTGATTTCTATGGGGCATTCAGTCAGGTATTGAAATCGTCGATTTTTCGAACGTCTTTGCTATCATGTAGCTCATGATTATAATTTTGTTTTTTCAAAGACGAGGTCGATGACTCGTTATAAAACGTAGATCATATGCCATCCTGTTGCCATAGTTACCTGACTAGATTAATTAGGACGCCATCATCCACTCCATTCTTCTTCATCAAGTTGACGGCTTCCCGACAGCAGTAGAGCGTTCCTAAAACATTCACCTGTATGGGAGAACATGACATTCAGAAATCACTACAGAATAATGAGTTTGTGGGACTGTTTGAGCAGATTTATTAACCTAATTTAGAGTGGTTTAATCACAAGACTGGGAATGCAAAAGTCGTGGGTTCGAGCCCCGGCATGGCACTAAAAATGTCATTGAGCAAGGCATTTTATCTTCACTGCTCCTCTCCACCCAGGTGCTACATGTGAACAGGTAGGATGCTTCCGAAGGTCAATGTAGCTGGATTAGCTTTTCAAAATTAGAAATGTGATGTGATTGGTACAAATGAAATGAATGACTTGGTGTTTAAAACAAAAATCTACTCCTGCAACATCATTTTACCGTTCAGCGACTTTCAAGCAAGCTGTATTTAGAACAATGCTATGTAACAAGTCAAGAACCATCTCCAGTTTCATCAATCCACTTCATAGATATTTGAGACCTTTAGTCGATGCTAAGTAATATGCCCCTTTCTGACTTCCGGGGGACGTTTTTAAATTTGAAATAGATATTCAGGTTTTCAAATATCTGAAGTAGTATACAGCCTTGAGTAGTATACCAAGATGTTTGTTGAGACATAAATAGGTAACACGAGAGCATTAATTGTGACGCAATGATATGGTCATCTAGCAGACGACACCCCTTATCGATAGCCGGTAATGTAACAATACCCAGACGATCACCGAGTTTAATTAAATGCGGGATATTTTACCAACATCGCTTCCACTGCTGTGATGTATTTTTAATCGTGTCATCTTTCATTGAAGGCGTGCAAAGAGTGATACTCCGGTTACTGTACCGGAGCATCATCATTTTTTTGTAATGAAAATGAATTTAATGCATACATCATTGTTACACCTGTAAGTGCCTTTAGCCGATATCTGTTACGTATAATTGGATTTCAATAGTCAGAATGCAAATAGCCTGTTGTTAGGTAGGGCAAGCCAGAATCTTTGTCCAACCGAGCAACAAATACTGTATGCAATTTGCTCGTCGCTAGGTAAACGTCCTTAAATTTTAATATATTTTGAGAATGGTTAATGACCGCGGAACAATTGTTGTCGCTGGAGTATGTGTCGTACGATCGACCTACCTCTTGCATGATCTTCCAATCGTTAGCATCGCCAGAGAGGAGGGGTGCGGCCCTCGAGAGACCAGCGCACTGCACGCTGACGTCGACACCACCGAACTTGTTCTCGGCGTTTGCGTACATGCTCTTGACTGCAGACTCGTTGGCGACGTCGCACTCCATGACGATGACCTCCCCCGTCACGCCGCTGGTCTTCACCGACTCGGCTACTCTCTGAGTGAAATTGGAAAAGAAGAAATTATCCATCGTTATAATCGTCATCATCGTCATCACCAGATGGTATCTTGCGTCATCATTACCATCGTAATTATAATACAAATGATATTAAACATTATCTTCGTCATCATCGTCATCGTGAATATCATCAACGTCATCATCATCATCAATATCGTCATCATCACACCTATTAGATACAGTGGCTCGTCGGCTTTCTGCAAAGAAACGCAAGAAAGACGGTATTGTCATGCTTCTGTACTCAGTGGCGGATCCAGGGGGGGGGGGGGGGGGCCTCGGGGGGTCCCGGCCCCCCGCCCCTGGGAAAAAAAGGAAAACAAAAAAGAAGGACAAATAAAACAAGGAAAACAAAAGGGGGGGAAGTGTTACTTCCCCCCTAGCCACTGAACGAAATATCTGACGACGTAATTTTTCCAATTTCCGGGGCCAAAAAAAATGTGGAGAGAAATTAGGGAAAGAAAACAAAAAGAGAAAGAAGAAAGGTAGGGGAGATCAGTTGCGATTTTTCCGCCAACAAAGTGAAGATCAGGGGGGGGGGGGCGGGGCGGGGCACTGGCGCCTTCATCGGGGAGGGGGTTTGTTTCTGATTCCATAACCGTTACGGTGGTTTACACATAATGCTGAAATGACATAATTTTCTGAGATTTTTAAGTAAATTATACATTTGAATGCGTTTGTTGTAAAATGACAAATTCCTAAATTTACAGCCAGGCAAGAAATATGCTTCTTGAGGTGCTTACATGTCAGGGCCCTGCGATACGGCGGGGATCGAGAGCTTCCTGCTTCCTCCACACTTTTTTGACAAAGTATATTAAAGAGAAATAGAAAGAAAAAGAGCAAGAAAAAAGAATAGTTTACTGCCAGTGTCAAAACAAAATATGAAATCAAAAAATGCTCATCTGACCGTAATTAAACGCCTAAAGCCCCTGAGCTTCCGGGGGCTCTTCCCCCTGGACTCAACCAACGGCCCTAAGGCGGGCCCCCCAAAATGTTCCCCCAAAACTGGACCCCCCAAAACAAATATATATGCTCTTATCCACCCCACCCCCGCTCATTCGCCGTTCGCCGGCTGGCTGATTCGCCGCTAAATATTTTCTCAAGATTTGGTCCCCCTCCTCTTGCTGCCGGCTGGATCCGCCCCTGGGTGCCCCCATGTCCCTGTAGCTACGCCAGTGACGGTCCACAAGTCCAGCTATGACATGAGATCACCGGTCCTGTCTGTATTATTTTCCGTGTGACATGTGTGATGACCGTTCGTTTCTTTCCTGATAAGGACAGGGAACATGATAACTCGCCGCAACAGTCTAAAGGTCATTATCCTACGCCATGATTATCTGTCAGCATGCCTTTACAACATTTTGACAACTTATCTGTCTAAAAAAGGATAAAAATGGTACCGAAAACTTATCTATCTATTTATTTATTTATTCCGTTTTATTTAAACAGAATAGCCCCGTCAGTATTCAAAGTACTATTTTTCAGGGAGCCAGGGGGCCCTGTGAATTGAAAACTTATGGAAAACAGGCACAATTAGGTAGATATGCACAATAGGAAGGATGTTTGCTAAATTGGGAGTTCAATTCAATCCAACTTTCAATTCAAGTTCGAGTTATGCGATAACGACAATGGTGGAGGATAGATTTTGACTAAGTTTACGTCAGGCATGGGTGACACAGCGTGATCCGGAGCAGGTATAATAAAATGTTTGAATTCACGTATGCTTATGATCAGTCTTAACCCCCCTCTCTTCTCTATCTATCTCACCACACGCGGAGTACACACACCTTTTTAATCTTTAACAAAAAAAGTAGGTATATCTCTCGCTCCTATATGCTCTGCCAATTCTTTAATCTCTCTCTCCCTCTATCTCTCTCTCCAACTCACTTACACGCTTGTCCGTCATTACGTTTCTACAATGTTGATCCTATATGTATCGACACCCTTTAATCATTTACTCTGCCGCAAAAAGTATAATGTTCATTCCGGTGTTCAGACACTGGCTTTATGTTTACACGGCAGTCCGTGAACTTTAAGTTAAGCTCGTGGTTTTAAACTTCGAGGTTTTCTAAATATTAAAAACCGTCTGGATGAACTCGTAGTTTTAAAAACTCAAACCACAAGCGATATTACGGTTAATTGATGCGAAAACTTCGTGCAGGCCTCACCAGCTTGTAGTTATACAAAGACTATTCTACCGGATTGTTTAGTTAAAACATCGAGCAATCGTTGTTTCGATGACGTGTGAACCCACATCATTGTTAATGGATCGTTGTTTAAATCTTCGAGATTTCGCAAACCTAGAGTTTGAAAGTACTATGGTGCCGTGTGAACATATATAGCTACTATCATCTTGGTTACGTGTTGTCATGGGTGTGTAGTCCCTTCTACGAGTATCTGCTTGCAATAGACTTGATTTAACTAGCTCTATGACTGCTATAGCTACATGCAAATGTCAGCCGTACAGAATAGTACGTCCCGAACCAGCATGTATGTACTAACATATTATCGATGCCATTCAACGCTGTCCAGATCAAGGAAAAGATAGATGAACATTACAAAATACGTTTAAGTATTTTAGGTGGTATCTATTCTGTAACATTTAGACTTTTAAAATAGTTGCTGCATGCGCGCTTTTGATTACTTTTACAAATAAATTAAAAATATATATTTATGTTTTTAATGAAAGCCTAAAACAGAAACATAAAACACAAGAATAACAAAATAAATATGTACATACAAAATATTTACAACGGTTAAAGTCCAGGGCCCCGAGTTATAAAAAGTTACGATTGATCCAAATCAATCGTCAGTCCTCCAATCAATCGCAATTGTTCAGTCTCCTATCTCTTATGTACATAGTTGCAATTGATATCAATTCTTTATAGACGGGGCCCAGTACATGTTACATCATAAGTAGGGTCTCTCCACATGTCTATCTACCTCAAGACTATTTTTTTTAAATGTAAATGTAACCTGTCATTCTTTTGTGCCATTTGATACTCTATATTCTGTTTTAACTTCAATTAAGACATAAAGGTTTGGAAGTTTAGACCAGATTTTTTGGGTTTGCACCGCATCACATACAATTTAAAGCACAGGGATACAAATTGACCCATTCGTCATGAAAACTGCCCTTCTTGATTATAGGACTCTATGCGTTTTATCCTGCAGTATAAATCACCGTTCTTTATTATTATTTTTTTAAGTTAAAGAAATGCTGTGTATAATTACCTCAACAGAATCGACGTTGACGTCGGTTGCAAGTATCCTCATCCCGATTCTAGCAAGGCTTCGCGTGATGGCCTCGCCGAACCCCGAACCTGCTCCCGTCACCACCGCTGCGCGCCCCAACCACTGTGCCATGCCTTTTTATGTCCAGAACCTCGACAAGCCTGTTTCTCTCTCCTGTACTGGGCTCGATGCGTAGCGGTCACTCAATTCTCTCTCGTACGAGCTTCTCGGGCGGCTCTTGGATTTCCCAACTTGAAACTGATATATCACTCTTGGAGTTATCTTTCAGCTCTATAACATCTACTCATGTCCCCACTGAACTAGTAGTTCTCAAAACGTATTTTTTCTATCTATCTACACAACACGCGATAATTGTTTTTACGCTTTCCTCATCGTAACAAGGGGGGCGTTAATGGAGGAAGCATTATTTGTTACATAAAAACAGTACGTATTTGTACGCTGCTGGACTTTAGTATCATTAGTTAACATCCGGATATTCAAAAGCGTTATGCATGGCTCCCAAAATAAAAAAGGAAACAAATATAACAAATAAAAGTGGGTCGTATCACTCGTTCGATTTAACATTCCATTTTACCACCCAAATAAAACAATTATCTAGTACTATTCTTCTGATACTAGACTTTGGTCTTTGAATCGTTATGAAACATGGATTAACTAAAGCCTCATGCTATAAGGAGCTCAAAGTCCCGTTTAACAGGGCATTTTGCATTAATTTGTTTTAAATCTTAGTTTATTTGTATACCATTCTCGAATAATCACACCCTGTCTAATTGGTTCATATAGTCCGGTGGCTTATCCGCTGGACCACGTTCGGACCATCCCTGAAACACATACTTATGAACAATGTTAAAGAGAAGGTTGAGTTCTGGGAAGAGGTGAAAAATAATTTGTGAGCGTTATCATTCTTATTATGCAAGTGTGGAAGAACATCATATTAGACATGTTCCCTGAAAAGCATGGCTCTTCAAATGCCTTCATATTCTAAATATGTCATGTAACATCGTAACAATTCAGGGTAGCATTTTTACGCCACGTGATTGTTTAGTTCCATATATGCTAGATGATCAAACTTTTCTGGTCGATTCCACACCGTTTCTTTTACAATGCAATCGCATGACCAGAACTCAACTTCATCTTTAACGCTGTATTGCAATAGATGAAATGAATATGGTGAAGAATCAAGGTACGGAGTGAACATAGAGCGTCTCCGGACACCTACCCCCTGGACATCCACCCCGGATAACTGGCCCTAGGATAACCACCCTCTAGGACAACTACCCCCTAGGGCAACCACCCCCAGGCAACTACCCTTAGGATAGTTGTCTGGGGGGGGGGTAGTTGTCCGGGGGGTAGTTGTTCTAGCAAGTAGTTGTCTGATTTATTTGTCCTGGGGGTAGTCGTCCTAGGGGTAGTTGTCCTAGGGGGTAGTTGTCCTAGGGGGTAGCTGTCCTAGAGGGTGATTATCATAGGGATAGGTGTCCTAGAACCAGCTTTGCACCATTTAATATTGTGCCGAAAACATCGTCGCAAAGATTTAAATATCCTTTAGAAACCGTGTTTGGATTACATAATATCATTTTGATGTTCGCACATAACAATATGTAGAGAATAAAGTTACTGAAATGATTTAAGGTTGATTTTTCGAAAACCTTTGCTATCGTGTCCGAAGTAGACAAGCGAGTTGCCTTGCGGTACATTTTGAAGGGAAAAAAGGATATTCCCCCTCCCCCGCAACAATGAGTTGATCGCTTGGCCATGGACTTTACCTGTACCGTGTACTTGGCACTAGTTTGAATAGCGGATGTGCAAATAGTGATTTTGATCGAGTTCAATGTCTTAGAATACATGTAGATCTATCCAAACAACTATTTATGCTTAGTCGGCTATTGCTTGATATGTTTTTGCAGGTAGAAAGTGACTTTCATGTTTGACCGCGTTTCTACATGTACGTAGTCTGCAGGCACAGGCGTTAAATTAATACTTCACAACGTTTCATAAAGCATTGAGCCAAGTTGGCTGTGTTTAACACCGGCCTACAACTAGTTCTACGTAGTCTTTATTTGACACTTAACAACATTCCATAAAAGCCTGGAGTACCGAGCCTATAAAATCACATGTTATTCGTGTACTCCCAGGGATTGTGTCTTCCAGACTAGTTTGAAGACCTCTTTCGGAAGGAAGACGGACTAGAACGCCAAACAACGTGGTATATCGTAATGGAACATCGTGAGAGAAGGCGAATGGCAATAGATAAGATTGGAAAGCTTTTTTTTATTTCCTTGTTTTGTTATTATTGTTCAATGATGGTAAACAAGCAAGAAATATCAAGAAATAGTAATATTTCATGTATAATTTACTCTGCCTAGTAAAATACCAAATGACCAATGGTATCACTTTATTCAGATTAAGATCGCCGTCCATGGTAAGACAACTACCACCTAGGATAGTTGTCCGGGGGTAGTTGTCCTAGAGGATGGTTGTCGTATGCGGTAGTTGCCTGGGGGTAGTTGTCCGGGGGTAGTTGTCCTAGAGGGTAGTTGTCTGGGTGATAGTTGCCCGGGGGTAGTCATCCTAGAGGGTGGGTGCCCTAGGGGGTGGTTGTACTAGGCGGTAGTTGTCCTACGGGGCAGTTGACTGGGGGTGGTTATCCGGGGGCGGATGTCCAGCGGGTAGGTGTCCTAGAACCGTTCATTGAGCTCTTCACTATTTGATATAGTACAAACTATGGGGAAGATACCATCAGTTTAATTTGTCAGTTTTATCCACTGTTTGCTCAAAGTCAGCGTACGTTCTTTATGTACATAACTCAGACACCGTATACCTGGACAATTACCCCCTGGACATTCACCCCCGGACAAGAACCCCCCGATAAACTACCCCAAGAGCAATACCCCACCCCCCGGAACGATTACAATCCACCCCTGTCAATTTTGAAGGTCCTTGGGGGTAATTGTCCCGTTAGTAATTGGCCGGGGGATGATTGACCTTGAGCTAATTGTTCAGTTAGTAATTGACCGGGGTGATTGTCCTTGGTGGTAATTGTCCCGTTGGTAATTGTCTGGGGGTGATTGTCCTGGGGGGGGGGGTAATTGTCCCGTTGGTTATTTGCTGGGGGTGATTGTCCTTTGGTGGTAATTGTCCCGTTGGTAATTGGCCGGGGGATGATTGTCCTTGGGGGGTAATTGTTTTAGGTTTTTTTTAGGGGGGTTTATACACATAAAAATACCAAAGGGGGGGGGGTTCAACCCCCCCCCCCTGCGTATGTGCCTGAAGCGAACACAAAATTGTGTAATTTCATCCTTTTTCCAACTTCAAAAACACAGAAAACACGCGAAAACACGCATTAGCCAACTTATATTTATCGAAAATTGTATATCATGGATTAAATAACGGGACATTAAAATACGCACAAATTAGCGCATCATCCTAAAATATTGAGTTTTTGCCAGGATGTAATTTTTCTTTTACCAACTCTTGCACACAAATTATAGGAAGGACGGAGTTCTAAATTTTTTGATGCACTATTCCCAATAAAATCTCCACAATTATAAACTTTTTGATTTACACTGACATTTTGCCGGTAATTTAATATTTTGTAATAAATGTAAAAACTGGTGCCCGGCCTCCGAAATTCCCCGCAGTGGAAGCGCGGTTCGGAGCATGGAACTTCAAAGGCAAGTGGAATGTTACACATCCCATTGTTACGCTTTAGAACTCACGAATGCGTTTGAATAAATTACCACTCCTTTCTTTCACCTCCCTGCTCCAAGTAAGCGTAAATCTCTAAATTGAAAGTCGAAGCTTGGAATTTGTATAAACAGGAATATTTCTTGCGCAGTTCCTTCACCATCGACATCAATCCTTTCTTGGTGTTCGTAAGACTCATCATCTACTCCTTGCTACCGCTAGCCTGAATTTGATTGTCTTAATACAGTTCTGCTCATAGCATTTGGTCTGTCGAACATACGAAGATGAAGTCCGGCATCGCTATTTTGGTTTTGGTTGTCCTGTTGGGGAATGTCTTCCATTCTTCGGCTGGTTTTCCAGATTTTGGCACTAATGGTATGTTCAATTTTTTTTAAAGACTCCATCATCCAATTATATACGCTTAGCCTAGTGAATTTCTTAATGAATCGGGATAATTTAAGATTTTGAAAACAAAGTATTCTTTAGTTAGTGTACAGGAGTGGAAAATGTTGCTGCGTATTTAAGGCAAGCCGTTTTAACATTTATTCCTCTTTCTTGACATCAAGAATTACCATTGCTTTACAACCGAAAATAATTTCTCGATATCAAGAAATAGGAATAAATGTTAAAACGGTTGCCATAAATATGCAGCAATACGCAAGCCAAATACACAAAGGTGTGACTGAGGCAGGAATCTGCGTTGAACGTTTCAATATAGTTTTAGTATAGTTTTCGTAATTATTTAGATTATTAAAAAAAACGTAATACCCGTTGTAAACGAGGCGTTATTTCGCTCATCAAGCCGATGAGGGCAATTATTTAGCCAATACGCCATTGAAGCAATACTGTGTTAGCGCTGTCCATTAGCACACGGTGTCAGTCTCACCTGGTGCGTCAAAGACTGCATCAGTCATTGACGCAGTCCTGAGTCACTGGCGCAGTCAATGACACATCGTGTCCAAAGGGCATTGGTTGCTTTCGGTAGATAGCCTGTAGGGGGTACATGTGAGTTGCAGGCTGAATATTGATGATGGTTGGACGGTTTGTTTTACCTGACTGCTAAAAAAGCGGGTGTATGTTAATGAGTAAGCTAGTCGTACGTTGCTACATGATATTAATTATTTATAATTATACAGGTGTTAATCAGACTACCCCCTTACACGAGTTACGAGTAATCGGTGGCTAGGATATCAATTGGTTAGATATTAGGTTGAATCAATACCTTCTTTGATAACAAACAAAGATAAGACAACTTTTCTTTACATTTTGGTTGCCAGCACTTGGTGACTCTCGCCGTGTCGATGAAGAGACCACACGTGGTTTTTATGAGGAAAAAATGGCACGTTCCCTGGGTGAGTTGTTTACAGGTCTCAAAATTTATGAACGTTAATCAAACAAAATATTAATAATAAATTATCTTATAATATTGTGTAATAATAATTCTAGTATTAATTATAATATTTAATAACAAAATGGATATGCCTCATGACGACCCCGATGACGACGAGTTAAAGTTAAATCGCCCAATCGATCAAGAAAACATTCTAGTATTCATATTTTTTTTTTAAAGTGACGACGAGTTAAAGTAAGAAAGAGAAAGAGAGAGAAAGAGTTAGAGAAAGAAAAGAGAGAGAGGGAGAGAGAGAGAGAGAGAGAGAGAGAGAGTACGGGATAGATAGAGAGAGAGAGAGAGAGGGGGGAGGGGCAGTCAAATCTAGTTTATGCGGGGATCTACTAAGAGAGTGGTTAAAGATGAAGTGGGTAAATATATCAAATACCAACATACACTTCGCAACTATTTCTTTCTTGATGTGTTGTTTACCCGCCCCCCCCCCCCCACTCCGAGAACGGACGGACCCCATGCGTGTTGCCAAAATGTCCTTTTCGTAACAAAAGAAAAAGGTCGACCCGTATTGACTTTACACAGCGGACTTTTGCTGAAAGAAATAGTCATTTTAATTTTGTTTTACCTAAGCGAAAAGGACAAATTGGAAACTCTTTTTATTTTAATGGTATCCAATTTTGGAATTCTCTCCCAAAACATGTCAAAATAGTTAAGAATTGTTCACACTTTAAAAGTGTATTAAAACAATACCTAAAGCATGAATCCATTCCAGAACAGTAATATCAGTTATCTTAAATCACAGTTCATTATGTGTAGCGCATGTTTTTAAGTTTAATCTTGCATAATATACCGTAGATCATTGTTTGCTATAAGTTCTAGAAATGTTTGTTGTTGTTTATGTTATATTATTTATTCGTAATATTCGTAGTAGTTATTAGTTGTGATATTTTATTCTCATGCCGTACTGTACACGTACTTTATAGGACCCCGTTGGAAATAAGCCTTTTCCGGCTTTCATGGGTTATCCTGTCAATGTATCTTCTCGTTCCATTTTGCTTTATGTATGCATTCAATGTACTATACTTGACGAATAAAATCAATCAATCAATCAATCAAAGGGGGGGGGGGTCGGTTGGAACACGCATATGCGTACCCTAAATAACACTGAGTGGGGGGGGGGGGGCGGGGTTGTTTAGCTTACTTTGGACCGCTCCTTATCTTCCCTGTTTCATAAAACTTTACCAATGCAAATGTTATGTGGCAAATTTGCTCTCTTGATGGAGGCAATATCGGTTACAATTATAGAGAGGTGGCCTTTGGAA
Source organism: Strongylocentrotus droebachiensis (assembly GCA_035222895.1). Classification (NCBI taxonomy): domain Eukaryota; kingdom Metazoa; phylum Echinodermata; class Echinoidea; order Camarodonta; family Strongylocentrotidae; genus Strongylocentrotus; species Strongylocentrotus droebachiensis. The sequence goes on along the minus strand of JAVYIG010008773.1, from coordinate 46,817 downwards.
GGGGTCGGGGTGGGAGGTGGGGGGGGGGGGGTGTCCGACCGCCATAGGCATGACTTCCCTCACTGAACAGCGCCGTCTTTGTCCTGTGTTGCGCTCGATCGTCTTTCACTCTACATAGTATAGTATGGGGACTCGTCATCTCAAAGGATATGGCAACCGTGCATTCTCATCCAACGCTCCTCGCTTGTGAAACTCGCTCCCTTCCTCTCTTCGTGAAACCCGACAGTCTAGAAGTCCTCAAAATTTACCTATTTCAGCAAATTGGACAATACTGACTTCATTAGAGGAGATTGCGCCATTTTTCTTTTTTGACAAGAATATGGCTCCATATAATGCTGTGAATCATCATCATCATCATCATCATCATCAACAACATCGAGTGTGCCAAATGAAGATTAATGTCTTGCTAATGGACGTTAGTGTTCTGGCTCGAAATCAAACCCCGTCCCTTGTAATCTTCAACCTGATTACTTAAAATCCACTAGACCACAACACACCTCCACGTATTTAAGTTTCTGTCTGACAGGCATAATTGCGTCAATCTTCTGCTATTTTCATTTTACGATCTAGGTCAAGATAATAATTTAGCTATAAACTATGTTATTTGACATAAATCGACCGATTGTTATTACCATTTAGAATATATATATCACAACTGCATATTCTGAGATTTTCATGGTCGCAGCTACCATCGTAAGGCCGTAGGGACTATTTGAAATTTATCCAAATTTACCGGGAGCACCGGTAAATTTTTCAATTCAATTTTTCTCGAAAGCAGAAGTGTTTTAGGGGCTATATTTTGTATTGATTATAATACATCCATAGGGGCATCCAAATATATCAAAATTGTAAAGAATCACTATCCAGCCAATACCATTAATACCTTTAATGTATCATTATTTATCCTTATTTACTTTCATTATTTCAAGTTTGAATAATACGGGTGAATTATCATATTATACCAATAATAGCTTTTTAAAAATTCTGTGACATATTCGTAAACGAAAGTTAGAGACATACATCTAATCGAACTCATTATATTAATTCTACCGTAGCCCAAAGTTCTAGACCTATTCGTTACCATAGATTACTACTATAATCCAATTTCTCTCAAATATTTTGTTATCTGTCATCAGCATTATCAACGTGTTAAATGGTAGACTGCTTCCAAAACTACCTGAAAAATATGTTGCATTGTTATTCAACCTTTATTTATCATTAAATAATTTTCTTTAAAAAAAAATCGAGGAACACATGAACAAAAGATGACTATCTCCGTCAATAATAACAGTTGTTAAAAGCAATAGTTATGAAATCAAATAAATATAAAGACAAATGCCACATGAAATATAAGTGGTACTCACGGTTGTTAGTTGTAAAGAAACAAGTTGTATTCAGGTACAACAGGGTTTCGGAAACTATGATAACATGAAGGGATGGAGAGAGGGAGAGAGAAAGAGTGAGCCTGGGTGAGAGAGACAGTGTGTGTGTGTGAGAGAGAGAGAGAGAGAGAGATAGAGAGAGAGAGAGAAATTGTGAATGGGAAAGCAGAATGGGAAAGCAGAAAGTCACGCACGATGGTGGGGGGTGGGGTTGTTACGAAGGAGAGTAGACATTTTTTTTATATGCGCAGGGATCCTGCAAATAAATTAAAACAACTAATAAGCTGTAATTTCTCAAAGAAACTTTTCCAAGACACATAGCTAGGGTTACAGTGTGTGTGGGTGTGTGTGTGTGTGTGTGTGTATGTGTTTTCTACATTCTATGGCTTTGTATTTTCATCCCTTGTATATACAGTTACGTTACATTCTATTTTTCACCTTATTAATGTATGTATTTTGTTGACTATATAGGGCCCCGCTCACAAGCTTAGCTTCTAAAGGGGTCCTAAAACCATTCATTTTATGATGTGATCAAGTTAATATATGATGATTAATATACTATTACCCGTCTCTTTTTTAGGTAAAAGATCATATCATGTTTTGTGTGGTTTTGAATAAATTGAGCTTGAACTTACCTGATCGTAAATACTATAGCACCCCCCCACACTTTTTAAAACGTTTCGTGGGGCCTGTTTTGTATGTTTGTATGCAGTTATTTCGATGATAGCGTACGATCTACAACAGAAAGAGGTCATGGAAATTACGTAATCAAAAGTGAATTCCATGACATGCATGGTACCTTTGTGAAATTATTCTTTTCAAAAGGGGGAATCATAAAGCACCGCTATCACATTAGCAGCGGTTATTCTCAAATGCAAAAAGCGCCATCTCCAAAACTATCTGTTGGAAATTGGGGTCATTTAAACTCGTACCATGTTAATTACAAATTGGTCTATTGGTAGAATCCGGACTGGGTAAAATACACAAGTGATGTGATGTTTGGGTTATTATAGAAGGGTGAATCTGTGTTTGTCTCATGACAAATCGATACAATATTCCAATTCAACAGATTGTACACATTGACGAAATAGGGGAAATACATGTAAGTCTATTATGCGGTCTGATTGTTTGAAGATTTTACTGTCTCCTCTGACCAGGCACGTAGCCAGAGTTTTATGTTGTGGGGGAGGGGGGAGGGGCACATACATGTAATCGATCGAGGTCCAAAAAAGGGGTCTAAAAAAGTTCAACCGTTCTTGGAATTTTTTTGGGGGCACGTGCCCCCCCCCCCCCCCCCCCCGTGGCTACGTGCCTGCCTCCGACACCGATTTTGTTTGCAGGTTTATTGTTGCGTGTCCATAAAAATGAAAGAAAGGCGTTCACGTCATACGGGGCACACTTTACTGATCACCCATGCAGGAGCACGATAGTATGTCCAGTACATGAATAACCTCATAATGCTCTATCAATCAACAGCTGAAGACGATAGCTTCAAGCAATTCCTCTACAAATCAGACGATAGAAAGTACGAGGTTCGCTGGAATTCCAACATTATATTAGCATGACAATAGATTTTAGCACGGTGGGCTCAATAGCATGACAGTTATCACCAGTATGGCCCGAATTCACAAAGCAAGGTTTGAGCTCAGACCGGGTTTGAGCTCAAACCTCCTTTTGTTATTTACAAACCAGGTTTGTAAATAACAAAAGGAGGTTTGGCGAAACAAAAGGAGGTTTGACCTCAAACCTTGGTCTGAGCTCAAACCTTGCTTTGTGAATTCGGGCCTATATGTTTGGAACCCGTTGCCATTATTAAATGCCTTTGTCTTGGGTGAATGTGATTCGTTCGTCTGCTCAAACCACGTAATGCATTCAAAGAAACCGCCCGCGCAAATCGAATTTTAGGTTTCGTGTAAGATGAAAGGCTAAAAATCTGCCTGTCTCTGCTAGATTCTGTCCTAGACAATGCGCTTGGAGATTTTTACCTCGTTTTTGCTTCGTAATCGAATTCGTCGTCGTCGTATTGCTTAGTAGGGACTTTTAGAATGAGTGAACGAGAACACGACGAACGCCGACTGATCATGCGTGTCAACGTACTTAACTGCCCATGTTGGCTACAATTAGAAATCTTTTAGATTGCACTCGACGATATGCATGCAGGAAGTAACACAATAAACATCACGGACAAAGAAAGAGGACATTCCTCATTCTACCCTCAACAAAAGAACATCCCTTCACTGCTAATATGTAAATATGTGTAGAACAGGTGCATGTGACACCTGTTCTACACATTTCAGCATGTAAAGGCGCTTTATAAATGTCAATATGTATGTATGTATTGCATGTACTAGATTTAGGAAAATCAAGGTTGACGCATTCTCGATCGCCGACTGAGACCACGTGACGCATGCGCAGTGCCTTAAAATAACGTCACACGTTGCAGTCAAAGCTCTTGACGTGCATTTCTAAAAGTCCCTAATGTCATAATGATTGCTGACCGGTACAACGATAACTGTGTGGAGTATATACAGAAGGGTACGCGTTGTTTGAGGAAGGTACCCCTGGCCTTAGGAATTGAAGGAGAGTGCTGGCAACACCGTCAGTAAGTACACAATAATCTCCTAAATTAAAACCCAATTTACCAACCATAGTTGATTATACATTCAAGAAGTATAATGACCCCTAAGTGAGTTGAATTAGGTTTCTTTAGAGTCATCCTTTGTCAAATTACCTAATCAAAAGTGTTTACAAAATTGTAACATGTGCACTTTATAATTATTTGCAATCTATTATTATTGGCAATCTAGTATTAATATGTCCTTGTTTTATGTTTCCTGTATTATGTTTCCTGTATTACAGACAGCCAGCCGAGGTCCAGTGCTCTGCACATACTGGGCTTCATGGGAATGGCAGACGTTGCAGCCGGCGTGGACGTCACTCGCTAGACGAAAACGCCGTTGAACTCTACTGCACGCAACACGGTATATATTTATTCAAAGTAAACCTCTCAAAAGTACTGTTACTTCTCATTTGTTTAAAAGGCAGTCATGTGGACCATAGACCTTTACTGGTTAAAAATAGTATGTATAGAATCAGTGGCGTACGCAGGATTTTTTCAAGGGGGGGGGGGGAGGGGGTTTAAAATCGGGCCCAAAATTTCGCAACGACTCGGCTTTATTATTTTGCTCCCGAAAATTTGAAAATCGCGTCAGCCGAAAAGTCGCTCAGTGGGGGGGGGGGGGGGGGGGGGGGGGGGGGGGGGGGGGGGGGGGATAGGACACTATTTTTTTTTTTAAATCGCAACGAGTCAGCCAGCCGAAAAGTCGCTCAGTGGGGGGTGTGGGAGTGTAAGAGGACATTTTTTTTTTTTTATGATTAAAAAAAAAAAAAAATCCAAAGGGGGGGGGGGGGGGTTAGGGGGGTTTACACACATAACAAATACCAAGGTGGGGGGGGGGGGGGGTTCAACCCTCAACCCCCCTTCATTCAAAGTGTACGCTTTGTACTGTGACAGGTTGATGAGTTGGGCCACCATTTGACCTTCTTTTTTTTGGGAGGGGGGAGGGGGCAGATCTATATAACAAATATCAATGGAGAATCGTGTATTTTAATGTCATCTGTGAAATGCCATGAAGCACATGCTAACCATTTATATTTTGCTTGGTTTATACAGTCAACAAGTTGCATCGCGAGAACGGTCGTTCTTGAGCGCCAGGGGGGGGGGGGGGGCAACCCCCCCCCCCCCAAAAAAAGGTAAAAATCACGTGTTTTTACATGATTTTTTTCTCGAGGGGGGGGGGGGGGGTCTGGGCTCCCGGCCCCCTGGATCCGGCACTGTATAGGGGGTTCTGAAAATGAATTAATCTGAATGCATATTCTGTTGTCAAGTACGTTCAAAAGAAGTATGAAACCAAACATCTGGCTCATAATGAAATTAAAGGGGATGTACTCCCTGATATTAACTTGGTTTTAATAGAAGCAGATAAATGAGAGAAACAGGCCAGTGAAAGTTTGAGCATAAACCGATTGAAAATAAGAAAGTTATTATTGGGAGCAAGCAATCAAACATAATTGGCCATTCTGACGTATCACGTGACGTGAGCTCGCCTCCCGGTGTCCTTTCCTCCAAAATCTTAAAAACGTATATTTTCACTTAATCATATATTAACCCTAAGTATAATCATTGCTATGTTTGGTTTTATACGACCCCTGTATGAAACGTTTCTATTCCGTCATCAATAACTAAGAGAATTAAAAAAATAAAAACAAATCTGTACAGAGCAAGTAGGAGAGGAGCTATACATGACAGCTTAACACATTCATTACTTTCATATTTTTAATTTGATATTGCACTCCTTTGTTTCTCATTTTTATGGTTTTATTACAACCAAAACTTGATATCAGGGTGGACTTCCACTTTTAGTATGAATGATTTTTTTAAAAACTCACTTTGTTCTTCTTTCCTACAGACTGATTCGCAGAAGCAGCAGGGGGGAGACCGAGGGGGGGGGGGGGGATACTGGGTTGAATACTGCTGAGGTTCTCGGGACGTAAACGCCTTGCTATAGGAGTAGTAGGGAGGAAGCCGAGACGGGTAGTGCATGGTCACTCAAACCAGGCCCGCTGCACTATCGTGGTCAAGAAAGACTGGGTGTGGTCAGTCGGGGTAGACGCCGGAGGCCATTCTCTTTCTTTGACCGCCTGTAAATTATTTCCAAGAAGGTATGTGTACTGTTCATTATTACTAGCTTCAAACTCCTTTGTGAATTCGGGCCACTATGTTTGAAATAGTAATTAGTTATTTATAGCATTATTATAGCAGTACATGGTGAGTCTTCATGTTTGCTTCTGTTTGCTCATGTCCTCATCATTTTGGAAAGTATGCAACTGCTATGTTTCCTCTATTTCATATTTAGTAAATGTAGGGCCGAAAGGTGAAAAGTATTTGAATATTAATTTTGTTCAAGATACTCGGAAATAAATCTATTTTGAAATGAATGTATAAACTTGCTATATACTATACCTAACAAAATGTCATAATTTGTCTTTGAGTTTAAGATTGTATCTGCCCCATCATATTTCCTTTGAGATGCCTAATACAGCATTCTGTCTACTTCTTTATTCCACAGATCAGGCCTCACCGTGGGACGCGCACACACGTCGTAGGTATGCAGGTATTTCAATGTCTACCTTGTGACAATATGTTCCTATTCACCATATTTGATTACCCCCATACCCCCTAATAGGAGGCATGTATATCTATGAGTTTGACACGTTGGTTACTAAGTTGAGAACTTGTGAATATTTGGTCGAAAATCTTTTTGAAATATACATTATATTGTAATAACAAAGGATTCAGAAGTTGTCTTCTTTTGTAAGTATTAGTTATTGGGTTTTGCAATCACCCCTCTCATAAAAGCAGTTGTACTGATATTTCAAATTGTATCTTGTTGTAGGAGCTAGACGTGGCAGGAGTTTTCCAATTACCCAGTTCGTAATTAGCACGAAATATCCACTGAATATCTGAACATGGAGATACCCAACATGATCCTTAAAGTGGAGGGGTCACGTGAATGCCATCTATGTCAATTTAGAGATATACAACTTTACCTGTGTATCATGAAATATCATAAGGGTGCATGAAATAAAATGAATATTTAAACATTAGCATGTATGCAGTAGTGCCTCATTTTGCACATTTGTTGAAACCAAAAACAAATTTAGACTGCAATTACAAACTGGATTGTTATAGGATGTGTACCGGTACTTGTGGAAAGATTGTACTTTCATGTGGAATATCAGAAAATGCACAAAAGAATTAAAAAAGAAGATTCCAACCACTAATGATCTTATACGAAAATGGTTTCAAACTAATAAAATGAAAAAATATTAAAAAAAAAAAAATTAAAAAAGATAAGTAACATTAAGAATAAAAATATAAAATGAAAAAAATGATTCAATTGAATAGAATACATTCTTTTTATAAAAATGGTTAGAAATGCGAAGTTTCAAACAGTAAAACCACTTTAATCATTAAGCATTATTGATCATTAAAGTTTTCCAGTCCATTGAAACAAGTTAAATCTCAGCTTCTAATTGCAATTACTTGATTCAAATTTCTTATACATTATATCCAATTTATGCATATATAGGTTCTACTCACTTATATCAAATCCCATTCTGTTTCTCTTTCTGTCGCGGATTGTTCTCAGTCCTATCTTTTAAAGGGGTGCATATTCCCGACATCTTACAATTTAAAGAAAAAAAGGAATCCCTTAATCTAAGTCACCTTACACCTTTATGTGTGGCTGGGGTAAAATAGTTGTCCATTTATAGTTGAGTATGAGACAGAATTTTAATTTGTTGATTTTAGGATATTATTCAAAGTTACCATAAGACGTAGTAGCATGACATCGGGCGAAAAAATATATCGTGTTCACTATTTTCAGGTATACGGCCCCAGTAAATCCCATGTGTGTTTTCTAATAGGATTGGTTATACTCTCTGTGAAATATAATATTTTTATTATCCCTTTTCCTTCTCCGCTAATATTTACAGTTTGTCTCTTCAATCTTATACAATAGCATTGCTTGTATTGTGGGTTGTTTTTGTTGTTCGTCTAGTAGGTTAGGACTCCTTTTACATGTCTTTAAATATATTATACACTTTTTTCTGATTTTCTTCTCAATTCTCCACTAAATAAATTAAATTATTTAATACAGTAGGCCCTACTTCAGATTTGTGACAAAAATACCTTCAAACGCACCCTATTCTTTTCAAAATGACCTATCAAATTCTCACTTGCATGTGTGAATATACTTACTCCCTCCCATCTCCTATTTTTACATCCCCCTCCCTCTATAACTCTTTAAAAAAAATTAAAATAGACAAATTAGTATTGCACTGTATATATTAAACATCTACGAAAGTTGTGATTCCCTCTTTCAGTCTTTTGTTACTATCCAACAATTCTCAGTATTTTTTAACAGCTGTTTATCTTGTCCAATGCTCTCTTTGATTTACCCTTCTCTCCATTGCTGCAGGGATGTTTCTCGATATTGTAGAATTTTCTAATAGCTCCTTACATCCTCTAACAATATTGAATCTTTAACCCTTACGCCATTATGCCTCCCCTCCACGATTTTTCCGATTGCTCGGGAACGCATAAATTATGGATGGCGCCCCGCCGCTCCCTGACTTTTTTCTTTCGAGTCTTGCGCATCTTTAAAAAAGACGTACAGTTACAAGGTTACGTGACCTTTTGTCTTTGAATGTCACCCCGAAAATTGCTAATTTTTGTGATTTGTGTACAAAACATATGGAAGTGTCATTTTTCCTAAAAATAATTAGACATTGGTTATTGGGTCTTGTTTAAAGTTTAGGTGGTTGTTTTGGGAGTCAAAATAGTTGAATTATAGTAAGAAATGAAATAAAACAACAAAAACAATGAAAAGAATAATTTAAAAAAATGAAATACATAAGAAATTGTCAAAACAAGAGATATAAGGAATAAGCTGGCTCTTCCCCCAAAAATTGTCTTATTTTTATTCCAAATGGTCTGATGAATATATGTAGTGAGAAAAATGCTTAAATATGAATAATATATGATCTATGGGTAAAATGTGATTTTGTGGCCTTATTTGCATAAATTACCATAAATATGCAAATAGTGAATTTTTCAAAAAATTTAAACTTTTCATATTGTTCTATACACTTCACTTGACATGCGCGCGAAGATCGGTCGCTTCACGGCCGAGATCTTAAGGGGGGGGGGGGCAAATTGCCCCCAACCCCCGGCCGTACTAAGACCTCAAATAGCCCAGCCTTTTTAGGATTAAGGGTCATTCCGTAAAATTGAGACAAAAACAAAATCGAGATTGAGAAGGTTGTGAGGAGATCACGAAGGTTAAAGAGTGAAGAGTAAAGATTGAAGAGTGTAGTTCTGACAGACCTGTTCGAATACAGACAGTTCATGTTATTTTTATATCATTCTTTCCTCTTTCTCTATCATTTTATCTTTCTATTTATTGTTATTTGTTTATGTCTTGGTCTAAATTTTTCTTCTTTCTGTATATCAGCTCTAAATCAAGACCCATCCTCTGTTCCCCTCTCTCTCCCTCCCTTCCTATCTCTCACAATTTCTCCCACTTTCCCGCTTACTATTTATGTTTATAACTTATCAAATCTACATTTGCTTGTTTGAATAGGATACATAAAATTCATTTGCAAGAATGTTAATGACCTTCTCCCCCTACCCCCTCCTCTGTCTGTATCTCTCTCTCTCTCTCTCTCTCTCTCCCTCTCTCTATCTCTCCCCCCTCTCTCTCTCTCTCTCTCTCTCTCTCTCTCTATATATATATATATTTATGATTTAACATTATTTGTTCATGGAATACTGTACATCTGATTTAAATATTGAATAGCTAGTGGAATACTATTGCATATCGCATTAAAAGCAGGAATTGTGATTCCTCCCTTATTGTTCTTTACGTTCATTTATTTATAAATCTAGATTTGGTAATTCGAATACTATACCATGAAACAGAAGGGATGAGAACACTATGTATGTGAACAGCACGCCTAGTCAGGTCCTATAGTTTTCTTTCATTTTATTGACATTAAATTGTATCTTTTTTGGGGTATTCATAGTGTTAGGTTAGGTTTTCACTGGCTAGATGATGGTGACCTGTGAATGATAAGCCTATGGGGGCACTGTTCCTTAAGTTGTGGGCAAACGGCACGCCCAGTCATGTGCTAGTTTTCTTTCATTTTAAGATATAACTTCTTCTTTTTTTTTTTTTTTTTTTTTTTTTTTGGGGGGGGGGGGGGTGTAATCATGGTGCTAGGTTAGGTCTTCACTGGCTGGGAGATGGTGACCTGTGAATAATGAGCCTACTGGGCAGTCATGTTGTTGTTGTTTGGTATTATCGGCGTTTCATTCTTTTATAGAATATTAACGCCTTTCATTTTTTTTTTCTTTTTTTTTTACTATTTGTAAATTCGTACTCTTCTAAATCATTGGGTTTTTTATAATATAATCTTAAATCCACTGGTCCATGTGCTAGTCTTCTTTCATTTTAAGATATAACCTCTTTTTTTTTCTTATCTTTTTTGGGGGGGAGGTAGTCATGGTGCTAGGTTATGTTTTCACTGGCTGGGAGATGGTGACCTGTGAATAGGGACTTTTAGAATGAGTGAACGAGAACACGACGAACGCCGACTGATCATGCGTGTCAACGTACTTAAAGGATACCTAAACCCAAAGAATAAGTGTAGGTATTCTGAAAAATGAGATGTTTTCCTGCCGTTTGATGTACAATATTCCTTACAAAAATGTACAAGATCTATATAATGAAGATATTCCTGGCATGATGTGATGCCTTTCAGCATGACATGGGCGCAGCCATTTTCTTGAAAATGTGACGTACCTGTTGAAGTTGTACATGTATCATGCACAAAGCTTTAGTTGGAAAGAATTTTTAAATCAATAACGAAACCTTTACTTTCCAATAAAATTTTTTTTTACTGAGATGATAGAAATTATATTAGGTGAAAAATAAATAATAGGGTCACATTTGGAACAAAATTCATTTATAAATACTACACTATAGCAGTTGAAAAATCTATTTCATTTATGAGAAACCTTCACCCTTGAAGAGAACTCACTAATTTATGGAATTTGCGTTCTGGCAATTATAGTACAAAGGATATAGCAGGTGAATGAAATGCTTCATCACCACACACGTCTGGGAAAGAAGCATCCATAAATTTGAATACATTACTTGATAAACGACTTCGCATAGTACGTCACGTTATCAAGAAAATGGCGATGCCCATGTCGTGTTGAGAAACTGTACTTTATTTTTGCTTTATTCCTCTCTCATAACCTTTGGTAGGGAATCTTGTAGATTTGTGGGCAATAATATAATAAATCTCTCAGAATAAGTAAAGTTATTACTTGGGGTTCGGTTTCCTTTAACTGCCCATGTTGGCTACAATTAGAAATCTTTTAGATTGCACTCGACGATATGCATGCAGGAAGTAACACAATAAACATCACGGACAAAGAAAGAGGACATTCCTCATTCTACCCTCAACAAAAGAACATCCCTTCACTGCTAATATGTAAATATGTGTAGAACAGGTGCATGTGACACCTGTTCTACACATTTCAGCATGTAAAGGCGCTTTATAAATGTCAATATGTATGTATGTATTGCATGTTCTAGATTTAGGAAAATCAAGGTTGACGCATTCTCGATCGCCGACTGAGACCACGTGACGCAGGCGCAGTGCCTTAAAATGACGTCACACGTTGCAGTCAAAGCTCTTGACGTGCATTTCTAAAAGTCCCTATTGATGAGCCTACTGGGCAGTCATGTTGTTGTTGTTGTTTGATATTATCGGCGTTTCATTCTTTTATAGAATATTTACGCCTTTCATTTTTTTTTCAATTTATTTTTTTACTATTTGTAAATTCGTACTCTTCTAAATCATTGTGTTTTTTTTAATAATATAATCTTAGATCCACTGGTCCATGTGCTAGTCTTCTTTCATTTTATTGACATTAAATTGTATCTTTTTTGGGGTATTCATAGTGTTAGGTTAGGTTTTCACTGGCTAGATGATGGTGACCTGTGAATGATAAGCCTATGGGGGCACTGTTCCTTAAGTTGTGGGCAAACGGCACGCCCAGTCATGTGCTAGTTTTCTTTCATTTTAAGATATAACTTCTTCTTTTTTTCTTTTTTTTTTTTTTTTTTTTTTTGGGGGGGGGGGGGGGTGTAATCATGGTGCTAGGTTAGGTCTTCACTGGCTGGGAGATGGTGACCTGTGAATAATGAGCCTACTGGGCAGTCATGTTGTTGTTGTTTGGTATTATCGGCGTTTCATTCTTTTATAGAATATTAACGCCTTTCATTTTTTTTTTCTTTTTTTTTTACTATTTGTAAATTCGTACTCTTCTAAATCATTGGGTTTTTTATAATATAATCTTAGATCCACTGGTCCATGTGCTAGTCTTCTTTCATTTTAAGATATTACATTTTTTGTTTTTTGTTGTTGGAGGGGGGATATTAATGGTACTAGGTTAGGTCTTTACTGGCTGGGAGATGGTGACCTGTGAATGATGAGCCTACTGGGCACTGCCCCTTAAATTGTGGGCGAACGGCACGCCCAGTCATGTGCTAGTTTTCTTTCATTTTAAGATATTACATTTTTTTTTTTGGGGGGGGTGGGGGGGGGGTATTAATGGTACTAGGTTAGGTCTTCACTGGTTGGGAGATGGTGACCTGTGAATAATGAGCCTACTGGGCACTGCCCCTTAAATTGTGGGCGAACGGCACGCCCAGTCATGTGCTAGTTTTATTTCATTTCAAGATATTACATTTTTTTTTTTGGGGGGGGGGGGGTGGGGGGGTATTAATGGTACTAGGTTAGGTCTTCACTGGCTGGGAGATGGTGACCTGTGAATGATGAGCCTACTGGCACTGCCCCTTAAATTGTGGGCGAACGGCACGCCCAGTCATGTGCTAGTTTTCTTTCATTTTAAGATATAACTTCTTTTTTTTTTTGGGGGGGGGGGGAGGTAATCATGGTGCTAGGTTAGGTTTTCACTGGCTGGAAGATGGTGACCTGTGAATGATGAGCCTACTGGCAGTCATGTTGTTGTTGTTGTTGTTTGGTATTATCGGCGTTTCATTCTTTTTTAGAATATTTACGCCTTTCTTTTTTTTTCTTACTATTTGTAAATTCTTACTCTTCTAAATCATTGTTTTTTTTTAGATAATATTATCTCAGATCCACTGGTCCATGTGCTAGTTTTCTTTTATTTTAAGATATTACTTCTTTTTTCTTCGTTTTCTTTCATTGTAAGATATTTCTTCTTCTTTTTTTTTGGGGGGGGGGGGGGGTGGGGGGGGGGGTATTAATGGTACTAGGTTATGTCTTCACTGGCTGGGAAATGGTGACCTGTGAATAATGAGCCTACTGGGCACTGCCCCTTAAATTGTGGGCGAACGGCACGCCCAGTCATGTGCTAGTTTTCTTTCATTTCAAGATATTACATTTTTTTTTTTTGGGGGGGGGGGGAAAGGGGTAATCATGGTGCTAGGTTAGGTCTTCATTGGCTGGGAGATGATGACCTGTGAATGATGAGCCTACTGGGCATTGCCCCTTAAATTGTGGGCGAACGGCACGCCCAGTCATGTGCTAGTTTTCTTTCATTTTAAGATATTATTTCTTTTTTCTTCGTTTTCTTTCATTTTAAGATATAACCTCTTTTTTGGGGGGGAGGTAGTCATGGTGCTAGGTAATGTTTTCACTGGCTGGGAGATGGTGATCTGTGAATGATGAGCCTACTGGGCAGTCATGTTGTTGTTGTTGTTTGATATTATCGGCGTTTCATTCTTTTATAGAATATTTACGCCTTTCATTTTTTTTTCAATTTATTTTTTTACTATTTGTAAATTCGTACTCTTCTAAATCATTGTTTTTTTTTTAATAATATAATCTTAGATCCACTGGTCCATGTGCTAGTCTTCTTTCATTTTAAGATATTACATTTTTTTTATTTTTTTTTTATTGGGGGGATATTAATAGTACTAGGTTAGGTCTTCACTGGCTGGGAGATGGTGACCTGTGAATGATGAGCCTACTGGGCACTGTCCCTTAAATTGTGGGCGAACCTCACGCCCAGTCATGTGCTAGTTTTCTTTCATTTTAAGATATAACTTCTTTTTTTTTTTTGGGGGGGGGGAGGTAATCATGGTGCTAGGTTAGGTTTTCACTGGCTGGAAGATGGTGACCTGTGAATGATGAGCCTACTGGCAGTCATGTTGTTGTTGTTGTTGTTTGGTATTATCGGCGTTTCATTCTTTTTTAGAATATTTACGCCTTTCTTTTTTTTTCTTACTATTTGTAAATTCTTACTCTTCTAAATCATTGTTTTTTTTTAGATAATATTATCTCAGATCCACTGGTCCATGTGCTAGTTTTCTTTTATTTTAAGATATTACTTCTTTTTTCTTCGTTTTCTTTCATTGTAAGATATTTCTTCTTCTTTTTTTTTGGGGGGGGGGGGGGGGGGTGGGGGGGGGGTATTAATGGTACTAGGTTATGTCTTCACTGGCTGGGAAATGGTGACCTGTGAATAATGAGCCTACTGGGCACTGCCCCTTAAATTGTGGGCGAACGGCACGCCCAGTCATGTGCTAGTTTTCTTTCATTTCAAGATATTACATTTTTTTTTTGGGGGGAAGGGGTAATCATGGTGCTAGGTTAGGTCTTCATTGGCTGGGAGATGATGACCTGTGAATGATGAGCCTACTGGGCATTGCCCCTTAAATTGTGGGCGAACGGCACGCCCAGTCATGTGCTAGTTTTCTTTCATTTTAAGATATTACTTCTTTTTTCTTCGTTTTCTTTCATTTTAAGATATTACTTCTTTTTTCTTCGTTTTCTTTCATTTTAAGATATAACGTCTTTTTTTTTTGTTTTCTTTTCTTTTGGGGAGGTAGTCATGGTGCTAGGTTATGTTTTCACTGGCTGGGAGATGGTGACCTGTGAATGATGAGCCTACTGGGCATTGCCCCTTAAATTGTGTGCGAACGGCACGCCCAGTCATGTGCTAGTTTTCTTTCATTTTAAGATATTATTTCTTTTTTCTTCGTTTTCTTTCATTTTAAGATATAACCTCTTTTTTTTTCTTATCTTTTTTTGGGGGGAGGTAGTCATGGTGCTAGGTTATGTTTTCACTGGCTGGGAGATGGTGACCTGTGAATGATGAGCCTACTGGGCAGTCATGTTGTTGTTGTTGTTTGATATTATCGGCGTTTCATTCTTTTATAGAATATTTACGCCTTTCATTTTTTTTTCAATTTATTTTTTTACTATTTCTAAATTCGTACTCTTCTAAATCATTGTTTTTTTTTTAATAATATAATCTTAGATCCACTGGTCCATGTGCTAGTCTTCTTTCATTTTAAGATATTACATTTTTTTATTTTTTTTTTTATTGGGGGGGATATTAATAGTACTAGGTTAGGTCTTCACTGGCTGGGAGATGGTGACCTGTGAATGATGAGCCTACTGGGCACTGTCCCTTAAATTGTGGGCGAACGGCACGCCCAGTCATGTGCTAGTTTTCTTTCATTTTAAGATATAACTTTTTTTTTTTTTTTTTTTTTTGGGGGGGGGAGGTTATCATGGTGCTAGGTTAGGTTTTCACTGGCTGGAAGATGGTGACCTGTGAATGATGAGCCTACTGGCAGTCATGTTGTTGTTGTTGTTGTTTGGTATTATCGGCGTTTCATTCTTTTTTAGAATATTTACGCCTTTCTTTTTTTTTCTTACTATTTGTAAATTCTTACTCTTCTAAATCATTGTTTTTTTTAGATAATATTATCTCAGATCCACTGGTCCATGTGCTAGTTTTCTTTTATTTTAAGATATTACTTCTTTTTTCTTCGTTTTCTTTCATTGTAAGATATTTCTTCTTCTTTTTTTTTGGGGGGGGGGTGGGGGGGGGGTATTAATGGTACTAGGTTATGTCTTCACTGGCTGGGAGATGGTGACCTGTGAATAATGAGCCTACTGGGCACTGCCCCTTAAATTGTGGGCGAACGGCACGCCCAGTCATGTGCTAGTTTTCTTTCATTTCAAGATATTAATTTTTTTTTTTGGGGGGGGGGGTGTAATCATGGTGCTAGGTTAGGTCTTCACTGGCTGGGAGATGGTGACCTGTGAATAATGAGCCTACTGGGCAGTCATGTTGTTGTTGTTTGGTATTATCGGCGTTTCATTCTTTTATAGAATATTAACGCCTTTCATTTTTTTTTCATTTTTTTTTACTATTTGTAAATTCGTACTCTTCTAAATCATTGGGTTTTTTATAATATAATCTTAGATCCACTGGTCCATGTGCTAGTCTTCTTTCATTTTAAGATATTACATTTTTTTGTTTTTTGTTGTTGGAGGGGGGATATTAATGGTACTAGGTTATGTCTTCACTGGCTGGGAGATGGTGACCTGTGAATGATGAGCCTACTGGCACTGCCCCTTAAATTGTGGGCGAACGGCACGCCCAGTCATGTGCTAGTTTTCTTTCATTTTAAGATATAACTTCTTTTTTTTTTTGGGGGGGGGGGGAGGTAATCATGGTGCTAGGTTAGGTTTTCACTGGCTGGAAGATGGTGACCTGTGAATGATGAGCCTACTGGCAGTCATGTTGTTGTTGTTGTTGTTTGGTATTATCGGCGTTTCATTCTTTTTTAGAATATTTACGCCTTTCTTTTTTTTTCTTACTATTTGTAAATTCTTACTCTTCTAAATCATTGTTTTTTTTAGATAATATTATCTCAGATCCACTGGTCCATGTGCTAGTTTTCTTTTATTTTAAGATATTACTTCTTTTTTCTTCGTTTTCTTTCATTGTAAGATATTTCTTCTTCTTTTTTTTTTTGGGGGGGGGGGGTGGGGGGGGGGTATTAATGGTACTAGGTTATGTCTTCACTGGCTGGGAAATGGTGACCTGTGAATAATGAGCCTACTGGGCACTGCCCCTTAAATTGTGGGCGAACGGCACGCCCAGTCATGTGCTAGTTTTCTTTCATTTCAAGATATTACATTTTTGTTTTGGGGGGAAGGGGTAATCATGGTGCTAGGTTAGGTCTTCATTGGCTGGGAGATGATGACCTGTGAATGATGAGCCTACTGGGCATTGCCCCTTAAATTGTGGGCGAACGGCACGCCCAGTCATGTGCTAGTTTTCTTTCATTTTAAGATATTACTTCTTTTTTCTTCGTTTTCTTTCATTTTAAGATATTACTTCTTTTTTCTTCGTTTTCTTTCATTTTAAGATATAACGTCTTTTTTTTTTTTCTTTTCTTTTGGGGAGGTAGTCATGGTGCTAGGTTATGTTTTCACTGGCTGGGAGATGGTGACCTGTGAATGATGAGCCTACTGGGCATTGCCCCTTAAATTGTGTGCGAACGGCACGCCCAGTCATGTGCTAGTTTTCTTTCATTTTAAGATATTATTTCTTTTTTCTTCGTTTTCTTTCATTTTAAGATATAACCTCTTTTTTTTTCTTATCTTTTTTTGGGGGGAGGTAGTCATGGTGCTAGGTTATGTTTTCACTGGCTGGGAGATGGTGACCTGTGAATGATGAGCCTACTGGGCAGTCATGTTGTTTTTGTTGTTTGATATTATCGGCGTTTCATTCTTTTATAGAATATTTACGCCTTTCATTTTTTTTTCAATTTATTTTTTTACTATTTCTAAATTCGTACTCTTCTAAATCATTGTTTTTTTTTTAATAATATAATCTTAGATCCATTGGTCCATGTGCTAGTCTTCTTTCATTTTAAGATATTACATTTTTTTATTTTTTTTTTTATTGGGGGGGATATTAATAGTACTAGGTTAGGTCTTCACTGGCTGGGAGATGGTGACCTGTGAATGATGAGCCTACTGGGCATTGCCCCTTAAATTGTGGGCGAACGGCACGCCCAGTCATGTGCTAGTTTTCTTTCATTTTAAGATATAACTTTTTTTTTTTTTTGGGGGGGTGGGGGGGGGGAGGTTATCATGGTGCTAGGTTAGGTTTTCACTGGCTGGAAGATGGTGACCTGTGAATGATGAGCCTACTGGCAGTCATGTTGTTGTTGTTGTTGTTTGGTATTATCGGCGTTTCATTCTTTTTTAGAATATTTACGCCTTTCTTTTTTTTTCTTACTATTTGTAAATTCTTACTCTTCTAAATCATTTTTTTTTTTAGATAATATTATCTCAGATCCACTGGTCCATGTGCTAGTTTTCTTTTATTTTAAGATATTACTTCTTTTTTCTTCGTTTTCTTTCATTGTAAGATATTTCTTCTTCTTTTTTTTTTTTGGGGGGGGGGGGGGTGGGGGGGGGTATTAATGGTACTAGGTTATGTCTTCACTGGCTGGGAGATGGTGACCTGTGAATAATGAGCCTACTGGGCACTGCCCCTTAAATTGTGGGCGAACGGCACGCCCAGTCATGTGCTAGTTTTCTTTCATTTCAAGATATTACTTTTTTTTTGGGGGGGGGGGGGGGTGTAATCATGGTGCTAGGTTAGGTCTTCACTGGCTGGGAGATGGTGACCTGTGAATAATGAGCCTACTGGGCAGTCATGTTGTTGTTGTTTGGTATTATCGGCGTTTCATTCTTTTATAGAATATTAACGCCTTTCATTTTTTTTTCATTTTTTTTTACTATTTGTAAATTCGTACTCTTCTAAATCATTGGGTTTTTTATAATATAATCTTAGATCCACTGGTCCATGTGCTAGTCTTCTTTCATTTTAAGATATTACATTTTTTTTGTTTTTTGTTGTTGGAGGGGGGATATTAATGGTACTAGGTTATGTCTTCACTGGCTGGGAGATGGTGACCTGTGAATGATGAGCCTACTGGGCACTGCCCCTTAAATTGTGGGCGAACGGCACGCCCAGTCATGTGCTAGTTTTCTTTCATTTTAAGATATAACTTCTTTTTTTTTTTTTGGGGGGGGAGGTAATCATGGTGCTAGCTTAGGTTTTCACTGGCTGGAAGATGGTGACCTGTGAATGATGAGCCTACTGGCAGTCATGTTGTTGTTTGATATTATCGGCGTTTCATTCTTTTTTAGAATATTTACGCCTTTCTTTTTTTTTCTTACTATTCGTAAATTCTTACTCTTCTAAATCATTGTTTTTTTTAGATAATATTATCTCAGATCCACTGGTCCATGTGCTAGTTTTCTTTTATTTTAAGATATTACTTCTTTTTTCTTCGTTTTCTTTTATTGTAAGATATTTCTTCTTCTTTTTTTTTTGGGGGGGGGGGGCGGGGGTGGGGGGGGTATTAATGGTACTAGGTTATGTCTTCACTGGCTGGGAGATGGTGAACTGTGAATAATGAGCATACTGGGCACTGCCCCTTAAATTGTGGGCGAACGGCACGCCCAGTCATGTGCTAGTTTTCTTTCATTACAAGATATTACATTTTTTTTTTTTTTGGGGGGGGGAAGGGGTAATCATGGTGCTAGGTTAGGTCTTCATTGGCTGGGAGATGATGACCTGTGAATGATGAGCCTACTGGGCATTGCCCCTTAAATTGTGGGCGAACGGCACGCCCAGTCATGTGCTAGTTTTCTTTCATTTTAAGATATTACTTTTTTTTTCTTCGTTTTCTTTCATTTTAAGATATTACTTCTTTTTTCTTCGTTTTCTTTCATTTTAAGATATAACGTCTTTTTTTTTCTTTTCTTTTCTTTTGGGGAGGTAGTCATGGTGCTAGGTTATGTTTTCACTGGCTGGGAGATGGTGACCTGTGAATGATGAGCCTACTGGGCATTGCCCCTTAAATTGTGCGCGAACGGCACGCCCAGTAATGTGCTAGTTTTCTTTCATTTTAAGATATTATTTCTTTTTTCTTCGTTTTCTTTCATTTTAAGATATAACCTCTTTTTTTTTCTTATCTTTTTTTTGGGGGGAGGTAGTCATGGTGCTAGGTTATGTTTTCACTGGCTGGGAGATGGTGACCTGTGAATGATGAGCCTACTGGGCAGTCATGTTTTTGTTGTTGTTTGATATTATCGGCGTTTCATTCTTTTATAGAATATTTACGCCTTTCATTTTTTTTTAAATTTATTTTTTTACTATTTGTAAATTCGTACTCTTCTAAATCATTGTTTTTTTTTAATAATATAATCTTAGATCCACTGGTCCATGTGCTAGTCTTCTTTCATTTTAAGATATTACATTTTTTTAATTTTTTTTTTATTGGGGGGGATATTAATAGTACTAGGTTAGGTCTTCACTGGCTGGGAGATGGTGACCTGTGAATGATGAGCCTACTGGGCAGTCATGTTGTTGTTGTTGTTTGATATTATCGGCGTTTCATTCTTTTTTAGAATATGTACGCCTTTCATTTTTTTAAATTTTTTTTAAAAATATTTGTTAATTCGTACTCTTCTAAATCATTTTCTTTTTGTTGATAATATAATCTCAGATCCACTGGTCCATGTGCTAGTCTTCTTTCATTTTAAGATATTACATTTTTTGTTTTTTTTGTTGGGGGGGATATTAATGGTACTAGGTTATGTTTTCACTGGCTGGAAGATGGTGACCTGTGAATGATGAGCCTACTGGCAGTCATGTTGTTGTTTGATATTATCGGCGTTTCATTCTTTTTTAGAATATTTACGCCTTTCTTTTTTTTTCTTACTATTCGTAAATTCTTACTCTTCTAAATCATTGTTTTTTTTAGATAATATTATCTCAGATCCACTGGTCCATGTGCTAGTTTTCTTTTATTTTAAGATATTACTTCTTTTTTCTTCGTTTTCTTTTATTGTAAGATATTTCTTCTTCTTTTTTTTTTGGGGGGGGGGGGGCGGGGGTGGGGGGGGTATTAATGGTACTAGGTTATGTCTTCACTGGCTGGGAGATGGTGAACTGTGAATAATGAGCATACTGGGCACTGCCCCTTAAATTGTGGGCGAACGGCACGCCCAGTCATGTGCTAGTTTTCTTTCATTACAAGATATTACATTTTTTTTTTTTTGGGGGGGGGGAAGGGGTAATCATGGTGCTAGGTTAGGTCTTCATTGGCTGGGAGATGATGACCTGTGAATGATGAGCCTACTGGGCATTGCCCCTTAAATTGTGGGCGAACGGCACGCCCAGTCATGTGCTAGTTTTCTTTCATTTTAAGATATTACTTTTTTTTTCTTCGTTTTCTTTCATTTTAAGATATTACTTCTTTTTTCTTCGTTTTCTTTCATTTTAAGATATAACGTCTTTTTTTTTCTTTTCTTTTCTTTTGGGGAGGTAGTCATGGTGCTAGGTTATGTTTTCACTGGCTGGGAGATGGTGACCTGTGAATGATGAGCCTACTGGGCATTGCCCCTTAAATTGTGCGCGAACGGCACGCCCAGTAATGTGCTAGTTTTCTTTCATTTTAAGATATTATTTCTTTTTTCTTCGTTTTCTTTCATTTTAAGATATAACCTCTTTTTTTTTCTTATCTTTTTTTTGGGGGGAGTTAGTCATGGTGCTAGGTTATGTTTTCACTGGCTGGGAGATGGTGACCTGTGAATGATGAGCCTACTGGGCAGTCATGTTTTTGTTGTTGTTTGATATTATCGGCGTTTCATTCTTTTATAGAATATTTACGCCTTTCATTTTTTTTTAAATTTATTTTTTTACTATTTGTAAATTCGTACTCTTCTAAATCATTGTTTTTTTTTAATAATATAATCTTAGATCCACTGGTCCATGTGCTAGTCTTCTTTCATTTTAAGATATTACATTTTTTTAATTTTTTTTTTATTGGGGGGGATATTAATAGTACTAGGTTAGGTCTTCACTGGCTGGGAGATGGTGACCTGTGAATGATGAGCCTACTGGGCAGTCATGTTGTTGTTGTTGTTTGATATTATCGGCGTTTCATTCTTTTTTAGAATATGTACGCCTTTCATTTTTTTAAATTTTTTTTAAAAATATTTGTTAATTCGTACTCTTCTAAATCATTTTCTTTTTGTTGATAATATAATCTCAGATCCACTGGTCCATGTGCTAGTCTTCTTTCATTTTAAGATATTACATTTTTTGTTTTTTTTGTTGGGGGGGATATTAATGGTACTAGGTTATGTCTTCACTGGCTGGGAGATGGTGACCTGTGAATGATATTTACTGGGCACTGCCCCTTAAATTGTGGGCGAACGGCACGCCCAGTCATGTTCTAGTTTTCTTTCATTTTAAGATATAACTTCTTCTTTTTTTGGGTGGGGGGGGGGGGGGAGGTAATCATGGTGCTAGCTTAGGTCTTCACTGGCTGGGAGATGGTGACCTGTGATTAGGGACTTTTAGATTTGCGTGGACTGATACGTGGTACTTCCATTCACGGCAGTGCTTTAACAGGACGTCGATCGTAGCATAGACCTATTGTCTTCGTGCGAATCTAAAAGTCCCTAATGATGAGCCTACTGGGCAGTCATGTTGTTGTTGTTGTTTGATATTATCGGCGTTTCATTCTTTTTTAGAATATGTACGCCTTTCATTTTTAAAATCTTTTTTTAAAAATATTTGTAAATTCGTACTCTTCTAAATCATTTTTTTTTTGTTGATAATATAATCTCAGATCCACTGGTCCATGTGCTAGTCTTCTTTCATTTTAAGATATTACATTTTTTGTTTTTTTTTGGTGGGGGGGGATATTAATGGTACTAGGTTATGTCTTCACTGGCTGGGAGATGGTGACCTGTGAATGATGAGCCTACTGGCAGTCATGTTGTTGTTGTTGTTTGATATTATCGGCATTTCATTCTTTTTTAGAATATTTACGCCTTTCATTTTTAAAATCTTTTTTTTTAAATATTTCTAAATTCGTACTCTTCTAAATCATTGTTTTTTTTGTTGATAATATAATCTCAGATCCACTGGTCCATGTGCTAGTCTTCTTTCATTTTAAGATAATACATTTTTTTTTTGGGGGGGGGATATTAATGGTACTAGGTTAGGTCTTCACTGGCTGGGAGATGGTGACGTGCTTTTCGTTTGTGTGGACGAGGACGGCGTTCACGTCCTCTAACGATGCGAATTGGCGTCAGACACCTGTCCTGTTCACTACCTTATTACCCTTTTCGTTTTAAGTCGACACCCGTTCTCTACACGATGACGTAATGCCCCCCGCACGCGCTTATTCAATTTCTCCTTCTTTCACTTCTTATTTTGTTCTTCGTTTATTATTCTATTATACTCTCTCTATTTTCTTATGTTATTCTTTGTTATTCCTTCTTTCATCTTCTCTTCTATCTTTCCATTGTCTATTCTTTATCATTTTCTCTTTCTGTCTTTCCTAACGTTATTGTTGTTGTTATCATTCCATCATTTTTCTTTCTATCTTTCCTCATTATTATTCTTTGTTTCTTCCTTCTATCATCTTCTCTTATGTTATTCTTTGTTTTTATCATTCTATCACTTTCTCTTTTTGTATTTCCTTATGTTATTCTTTGTTTTTGTTTCCTTCTATCACCTTCTCTTTCTGTCTTTCCTTATGTTATTCTTTGTTTTTTCCTTCCTTCACTCTCTCTTTCTGTCTTTCCTTATGTTATTCTTTGTTTTTCCCTTCTTTCACCTTCTCTTTCTGTCTTTCCTTATGTTATTCTTTGTTTCTTCCTTCTTTCACCTTCTCTTTCTGTCTTTCCATATGTTATTCTTTGTTTTTTCCTTCCTTCACTTTCTCTTTCTGTCTTTCCTTATGTTATTCTTTGTTTTTCCCTTCTTTCACCTTCTCTTTCTGTCTTTCCTTATGTTATTCTTTGTTTCTTCCTTCTTTCACCTTCTCTTTCTGTCTTTCCTTATGTTATTCTTTGTTTTTTCCTTCTTTCACCTTCTCTTTCTGTCTTTCCTCATGTTATTCTTTGTTTGTTTCCTTCTTTCACCTTCTCTTTCTGTCTTTCCTTATGTTATTCTTTGTTTTTTCCTTCCTTCTCCTTATCTTTCTGTCTTTCCTTATGTTATTCTTTGATTCCTTCCTTCTATCACCTTTTCTTATGTTATTCTTTGTTTTTTTAATCATTCTATCACTTTCTCTTTCTGTTTTAATTTTCTGATTTACGCTGCGATGTAGCAAGATGACGTCATTCTGACGACGGGTCACTAGTTTTCTGACGAACCTCAAATCATCGATGAACGGGTTCGCAAATGTGGCCTGACGACGCCAGACGACCCGACGCATGCGCAGATCGCCGAAATGACGTCCCATATTTGACGTCGACTATGTCGACGTGACAAACGAAAACCCCCTAATGAGCCTACTGGGCACTGCCCCTTAAATTGTGGGCGAACGGCACGCCCAGTCATGTGCTAGTTTTCTTTCATTTTAAGATATTACTTCTTTTATTTCTTTTTTTTTTTGGGGGGGGGGGGGGAGGTAGTCATGGTGCTATGTTATGTTTTCACTGGCTGGGAGATGGTGACCTGTGAATGATGAGCCTACTGGGCAGTCATGTTGTTGTTGTTGTTTGATATTATCGGCGTTTCATTCTTTTTTAGAATATGTACGCCTTTCATTTTTTTAATTTTTTTTTTTTAATATTTGTAAATTCGTACTCTTCTAAATCATTTTTTTTTTGATAATATAATCTCAGATCCACTGGTCCATGTGCTAGTCTTCTTTCATTTTAGGATATTACATTTTTTGTTTTTTTTGTTGGGGGGGATATTAATGGTACTAGGTTATGTCTTCACTGGCTGGGAGATGGTGACCTGTGAATGATGAGCCTACTTGGCACTGTCCCTTAAATTGTGGGCGAACGGCACGCCCAGTCATGTGCTAGTTTTCTTTCATTTTAAGATATAACTTTCTTCTTTTTTTTTTTTGGGGGGGGGGGGGAGGTAATCATGGTGCTAGGTTAGGTTTTCACTGGCTGGGAGATGGGGACCTGTGAATGATGAGCCTACTGGGCAGTCTTGTTGTTGTTATTGTTTGATATTATCGGCGTTTCATTCTTTTTTAGAATATTTACCCCTTTCTTTGTAATTTTAAGTTTTTTTTTTTTTTTTTTACTAATTTTACTTCTCCACCCACCCTACCTCTGTCACCCCTCCATCCACCCTACATCTCCTCCTTCCACCTTACCTCTCCTCCATCCACCCAATCTCTCCTCATTTCACCCTACCTCTACCTCCCCTCCACCTCTAGGAGTTTAATTATTATTATTTTCTCTCTTCCCTATCCATTTCCCTCTCTCTCGCTTTTCGTTTTCCTCCCTTCCTCTTTTTGTGTTTACTTTCCTTTTATATCTCTCGAGCCCCCACCTATCTCTCTCTATCTCTTTGTTCTCTCTCTGTATACATCTTTATATAACCCTTACGTAGACCATTTACTTGCATACATACATGGTTGGGGTGTGTGCGCGCGCGTGCGTGTATGCGTGTGTATGCGTGTGTGTGCGTATGTGTGTGCGTGTGTAAGAGAGAGAGAAAGAGAGAGAGAGAGAGGAGAATGTGACGAAAAGGAAATAAGAGAATGAGAGAGAGAGAGAGAGAGAGGGTGGAGCAGAATGTGACGAAAAGGAAATAAGAGAGTGAGAGGGAGAGAGAGAGAGAGAGAGAGAGAGACGGTACTTGTCCAGATATGCAATGATTGAGCCTCGGAGATGCAATGGAGTCATCACCATCATTATGATCCTCTTCCTTATCACCCCATCCCCACCCCCACCACCATCATCATCATCATCATCCAAAACAGCACCATCATCATCACTATATCTATTATTATCATCTTCATTATCAACCTACAACCACCATCATCGTCGTCATCCCATAGATCTTCATCATCATAATCATCATCATCATCGCCTTAATTATAATCATCATCATCATCATCATCATCATCATCATCATAATCATAAGCATCATCTCCATCATCATAATCAAAATCATCATCTCTATGATCGCAATAATCATCTTCATCATCATTCATTACCATCACTTTAATCCAGCACATCATTATGATGCTTGTATCTCAGGTCCTTTTTAAACGTCTTACTGTCCTTCTCTCTCTCTCTCTCTCTCCCTCTCTTTGTCTCTGACCACTGTGACCACTGCAGCTAGAATATCAAGATCTGTTTTCCACATTTTTGTTTACAAAATAGCATTTTAAGGAATCTCACATTAATACTTTTCTTCGACATGAAAGCAACAGTATTAGAAAAGAAGACATACATTTTACTAAAATTACAGTTGATAATTTTACGATACTTCCTGAGAAATATTCTCAGCATGCTATCATTCATTTCAGTACATCAATCAACATGTAAATTAAATAATTATCTTTCAAAACTGTTTTAGACTATTTATAGCCTCATCTAGTTCTACACATGTAGATTGTATAGTTCTTGCACTATTGTCACAAGTAAAACTGACGAAGTAAATCAAGTAGTATCGCAAAATCTTAAAGAGAATAAATTTGGAGATAAGTTTCACGTCCTCTACCAAGAAAGTCGTTGAACTTTGAAAAAGAAGTGCTAAAAAATATACAGTAGAAAACAAGGTAAGGCAGTTATACACATTCATGGTTAACCTTTTGCTTTACATTACACTGTTCATCATGTCTTTCTAATAATAATGCACTGATTATCCACAGTATCTCATCAAATATCCAAATCAAATTGCACATAGTATTGGTTACTTCAAACCGGAGCTTCTTGTATTATGATCGACGTAACGAAAATGAAAGCAGCCATGGTATTCCTCGTTGTAGCCAGGAAACAAATATCAATCAATTCGGTAATTTTTTTGCAACACAACCTAATGATTTGGCTGCAATATAAAGAAATAATAATATTTTTTTTAAGGCGTATGGGTATTTGCACTCTCAGTGTAGCTGCAGTCAAAAATGGCGTTTTTTCAACATAGAGGGTGCTATTGAAAAATCTCTATGAAGGGTCTCTGAGAAAACGTTCTGTGAATCATGATAAAGTTCAACCTCAATCTTATTTTGTGTTCTGTTCGGATGATGTTGGTTGCACATGAGGCTATATTCTGCTGACGCAAGGCTATGTTATTGAATGCGCTGATAAAGCTAGTATAGGCAATTAGCTCATACGCCAGTTGTTTCGATGCTTTATTTTCCCTTCTAATTTTGTATTCAATTTTTGCACGATATATTGACGTCAAAGACTGTGTCATTTTCTGACGCAGTCATACGTCAGAAAAATGACGCTATGTGTGCAATAGACATTCCGTTCATTCTCCTTTCGAGACAAAAAGATTAGACTACACACGAATTGTGAAATTCAAGCAATCAAAGATTTCGCGTAAACCACACACTTTTCATGCTGTTGCAACAAATACGATTTATTGTCTTGAGTGTTGTCTTAGCAACCATCTGATAATCCTCAACATCCCAATGCCAATGAAACAAACAAACAGGGCCTAAAATGTTGAAAATCAGTTCACAACATAAAAGAAGAAGCTGGCAAAATATGTATGATAACATCCATATTGTAAAATTTTATCAACATGTCAATAAATGCATCATCTCTGCGCCATTAAAAACATAGACACAAATTTTGGAATAATAATTAATCCCTGTTATAATCACGACAAGCAATGCTTCAAACCTGTCGTTCAAATTCTAAGTGAAGAAGTATAATGTTGTAAATGAAAAGACAAATTGAATAACAAAGTTTCATCTTAAAACTATTGATTAAGATAACATTCACAACCACGATATTTAATACGATAGGTTAAACCAGTCACAATGTTCATGAATTAGTATTTTTCACACACCTAGGACCATTGTGATAGCAATTATGTTAACTTATATCGCTTTTAGGCCATATGTTTACGTACCTCAGCCGACCCAGCTAGCCAGATTCTATACCGACTCTGAACCGACCAACTCTCTGTTTGGTGTGTAGTCAGTCTGGGTCGTATCAGGACACCTACCCCCTGGACGTCCACCCCGGATAACCCTCCCCAGCAGGCGCGTACGCAGGGGGGGGGGGGGTGGGGGTTAACCCCCCCTTTGGTATTTGTATGGGTGTAAACCGCCCTCAACCCCCCCTTTGGGTTTTTTTTTATAACAAAAAAAAAAATTATGCCCATGGCTGACCTAAAAAAGGTGCCCCCACCCCCCCCCCCCCCAACGAAGCAAAAATGTCAAATTTTCAAATTTCGAGACAAAAAAAAAAAAAAAGTGTCCTCTCACCCCCCCCCCCCCCCCCTGGCTGAGTGGTTGCGATTTTTTGGGGACCACAACAAAAAAGTCCTCTTACCCCCCCCCTCCCCCCCCCCCCGCTTATTCAGCGGCTGGCTGAGTCATTTCAAAATTCTAACCCCCCCCCCTTGAAAAAATCCTGCGTACGCCACTGCTCCCCAGTCAACTACCCCCTAGAGCAACCACCCTCAAGGATGACTATACCCCGGGACAACTACCCCCAACTACCCCAGGAAACTACCCCTAGGATAGTTGTCCGGGGGTAGTTGTCCTAGAGGGCAATTGTCTGGGGAATAGCTGTTCGGGTGTAGGTTGTCCGGTGGTAGTTGTCCCATGGTGTAGTTGTCTGGGGGTAGTTGTCCGGGGTAGTTGTCTTAGGGGGTATTTTACTGGGGTTAGTTGTCCGGGGGGTAGTTGTCCCAGGGGGTAGTCGTCCTACAGGGTGGTTGCCCTAGGGATAGTTGTCCTAGGGGGTAGTTGTCCTAGGGGTAGTTGACGGGGGTAGTTATCCAGAGGTGGGTGTCCAGGGGGTAGGTGTCCTAGAACCGGCCTGGGTAGCGTTTCACGAAACCGTGAAGCGCAAGTTGTACGCCGACATTCCACCGAAATTCGAATTTAGCAGTAATACTGGGATGTGGGCGAACTTATACTTGTGACAGTTGCGTGAAACAGTGCCCCTGTGTGGGTGTGGCTGAGGTATCAAAACGAATCATCCGATTATTAGCCACGTCTTGAAATATTGAACGACGAGATAATTAGCATAAAATGAGCTAGAAGATTTCATTTAGCAAGGCATAGTATTAACATAGTTATATAGATATTTCACTTTACATATATTTTATATTTATATATTAAAAAAAAGACTAAACAGATTTATGAAAAGTACTTTTTGTCATTATAAACATACTCATAATAATCTATTACTGTCTCTTCGTGTAAAAAAAAAATTAGTCACACAAATCTAAATAAATTATATCTATAACGTAGAAAAAAAAATACTTACACATGATATTAATAATGTGTGTTAAAGATACTATGTCCCTTTTGCAGCCAACATCAAATTCCGTAGAATTTTGCAGGAATTAAGAATATGTCATGTATGTCCTATCTGTGAAATGTAAACGTTAGCAGCGTCCTAATATTCAAATTATGCAAGGAAACTCGTTTACTTGCTAGACTTCACTGTCAGACACTATTGAGTGACTGACTGGCTTTTTTCCTTCTACGGTAATAACATACATGAAATGAGCTGTAAAGGGTACATGAGCATTTGTCTAACCCACTTCTTGTAATGGACACATTTAAACTGATTGAATCTTTGCGCAGCATAACACGTCAGAAAATCAGACTATTACTTACTGGCTCTATAGCTCTTAAGTCGATTCGCCAACTAATAGTCATTATTATCCCACTTAAAGACATTTTCAAGCCCCCCCCTTTTTTTTTAGGGAAGTTCTAAATTAGTATCATCTTTGAAATGCCGTTGGAATGTAAACTTTTCTTTTTTTGGCCTGCAAATGGGACATAGTACCTTTAAGCCATGATGCAAAATTGATTCGAAATGGTATGGACACTATCGAGTGACATATACATCGGTTAAAGAATTTCGTCCGTGTCTGTATTTATATATACATTTTACGATCGTTCTAAAGATGGCAAGAGCGAGATGTATTGCACTAATGCTGTAAACCATATATAGTTAATGCGATTGGTACAGTCCAATTTTTCAAATTTGTGACTTGGCTCCAATAAGCATCCTATTTATAATGCACCTATATTATCTCACCGTTTTTCTGTTTTGGGAATATTTTGTGGTTAAACTTAAACTCTATCCTCAAAAGTCAATTTCACCTATGTGGCCTTCAAAAAGAGGGTCAACTGTATTTTATTACGATATATTATAATGAATGAGATATTTTTTTCTAGATAAATAACATAAAAATTCAACCAATCTTCTGTTTTGGACTCACAGGGACGTTAACTCTGCATGCATGAGCCAAAGTATAAGAGCTAAAGCCCTTGTGGCTCCAAACGATACTATTCATTTGAAGGAAAACAAGTCCAATCATAATATTTAAACATACATCGTTTATCAATAGATCTCCAGTCACGTGACCATGCAGTCAGGTGACAGATCATCCTCTGAACACAAAGAGGATAAAGATGAGAGTGATGACAAGCAACGTTGATCCAGCCACCAGGGCTCCTAGAGTTTTATCCAGTTTCCTAGCCACTGTCATCCATTCTTGCCGAATAACTTCCCGCTTCAACGTCGAAGACTCGCTTTCGTAATCGTCGCCGAACCCTTGACGGTGTATGCTCAGTTTCGACGTCGAGTTCACGTCGTTCTTCGGATGCAGCGGGTAGGATGACTCGTCCGCCATTTTGGAGTTTGTGTCGTTGGCGTTTTCCTTGATGATGGTCGAGCTGAGGTTGCTGCCGCGCCTGTAGCCGTCGTCTCCGTTGGAGCTGAGTCTGTTGGTGCGCGTCTTCTTGATGGCAACGCTTGCGCGCTTGAAGGAAAGCGAGACAGAGGCGCGACGGAGGAATATGCGTTTCAGATACCTCGGGACAGGCTCTTCTCCCAGGCGATGAAACATGCGCAGTATGAGGACACTTGCCCCCAGGGCCACGCAGCTCATTCCCACCATGTACAGGAAAAACATACCTAAAAGATAAAGGTGCATTCAATATTATATCATAATGGCACACATAGGCATGATCAGGTTATATCTTTAGCCAATCTTACTCCTTAATGTTCACAAGACTTAATTTTAGTGTCTTCTGCCATGTTTGTCCTATTAGGTAGAATAAATGTGAGAGCGCAGTCCATGAGAGTCTGGGAGGAAAGGCATTCATCTTCTTTTTTCCATTTTCATCTTTCTTTACTTTCCTCTTTTCTGTCCATGTCTGTCTGTGTCTCTCTTCGCTGTCTTTCATAAATTAATTCGATTTGGAGATAAAATGTCATATCAATTGCGTTAATACCAGCGCTACTTAAGCTTGTGAAGGCAATCAACCCATACGCCAGTAATTCATATCAATGTCATTTCGATGTATTTTGCGTACTATGTCACTCTCACCTATGTCACGTGAAGCGTAAAACCCAATGCAGG
The DNA here is from genome assembly GCA_035222895.1 of Strongylocentrotus droebachiensis. Lineage (NCBI taxonomy): Eukaryota > Metazoa > Echinodermata > Echinoidea > Camarodonta > Strongylocentrotidae > Strongylocentrotus > Strongylocentrotus droebachiensis. Next base: position 15,578 of record JAVYIG010008773.1, on the reverse strand, counting down.
TCACTGACGCAGTCCTCCATCAGCAAATAGGGACTTTTAGATGTGCACGTCGACATAGTGGACTGCTACGTGTGACGTCCTTTTAAGGCACAGAAAATGCCTTAAAAGGATGTCACAATGCCGTCATAAGTAGCAGTCCACTATGTCGACGAGCAAATCTCAAAAGGTAACAATCATAACATAACTTGACTCACCAAGTAGCGGAATCTCATCACCAAGCGGCGGCATGAGTTCCCCGATCAGCTGCTGGAACAGGATGGACGCCAGGAGATTGGCCACGGAGAAGGAGATCTTTTCCCCGGACTCCGGCGGAACAAGGAACACCAATGCGTTAATGGCGGAGAGCATGACGCAAGGCACCACCATGTTGAAGAGGTAAAACTCGTACCGACGTTCCAGGAAGAGATCAATCTTTACAGAGCTGTAAGGGAATGGACAGCAGTCGTACTTGGTCGTGATGCGTTCCAAGTGGATCTTGCGCAGGTCCCACACGCCGTTGTTAAGAAAGACGTTCTAAGATAAGTATGTGAAAACTAAGATAGGATTACGCTTGGGCAATAAAAATAATGTACGATCAATGAAATTAATTTCAAGACTTATTTAATAATTGAAACATTTGTTAACATAAAGAGTGCGAGGATCAAGTTTTGTTACTATAGACTTAACGAGCACAATCAGCCACCAACAAAGTTGCTCAAAGTATTGGTATGATATCTTCATTAGAGAAAAACAAGAAAGATGTTAATTTTTTTCTCAATATTTTCGATAATTTTCAAAAAACTTGGACTAGAATATTAGGAATATTTTAGTCCGCCATTGAACATGTATTTTTAGCATGTATGCGTGCTTGTGAGCAGTGATGATTTATCAAAGTACCTAAATGCAAAACCCATGGTTTGGTATGGAACGAGTAAACCCGTTGTTTTGAAGAGAAGTCATTTGAACGTTGCACACGAGCTGTCATTTCGATTGCGTTATTGCTTACGCTAATCCAGCCTACGAAGGCATTATGGGGATGCGCCTCTAATTCAACGCAGTGGTAGAACTGTTCAGTTTGCATTATTTTGTTTAGGATGTCACTCGCTAATGGTGCGTCAAAGACCACATGGGTCGCTGACGCAGCCCTACGTCATTAGCTGACGCATCGTGTGCAATAGTCATAACACTATTCATTTTGTATTATTTTTGTGCAATGTCACCTTCGTAGAACGCGTCAAAGAATGCTCAAGTTACTGACGCAGTCCAGCGCGCCAGACAAATGACCCTCGTGTGCAATAATCAGCTGGGACAACAACAAAACACAACAACAAACATTACAACAACAACAAAATTAATACCTGGGTTGCATCGTCAGAATAATTGAGGTTGAGCGAGTCGATGGTGTAAGCCCAGGAACCAAAGGTCAGTGTGCAGGTCTGGACATCGAACGGGAAGTAACGGACGTTGATCTTACACGAGCTACTGATGACCATCGGGGTGTACCACGTGACCATACCGTCATTGGTCACGAGGGCATTGACGGTGTCTTCGCTCTGGAAGTCCTTGTCAATGCTGTCGAGGATGTAGGACGGGGAAAAGGGGAGTGCTACGATTTGTTAGAAAGAGAGCTTTCGTTGCATTTTACAAGAGGAGTACATGTTTTTTTGGAACTATCCCTCAGCCTCACATAATGTATGAAGTCTCTAAAAGGGTAGCCCTTACATTTGAAACAACTATCTAAATATCAGGACCTTTATCAATAATTGAAATTTAATATGAATATTTAATTGTATTAGTCGTTACTTAGTTAATTGTGTATAAGCATGAATCCGGGTGGATCACAGAAAATGAAATACAAAAGAAACATTTAATACTCAATGTTTTGGTTAAGGAAATTATAGACTAGTATATTATATGAATATATCTTACATCTATCATAAAATATTATGGTACGCTATTTTGGACATTGTATCAAAGGCCCAATTAGATGACTAAAATCAATGGTTATTATTATGGTCAATTATTACACATTTTACCACACCCGGACTGCACCTAAAATATATCCATCTGCATAGTCTGGTGGGGGCCGAGGAGGGGGGCAATTCCCATCGCCGATTTACCCAAAAAGATATCTTCGTCATTGTTCAGCACATCCAACATTCCTTCTACAAATATTAGCACGCTCTTGTTCTGATTGTCGGCTAATGCACTGAGGATGCCACCTCCCCCTCCCCCCTTTCCCTTGACTTGAAGAAGCCGGATATTGACAGTCAAGCGTGATTTCCTATGATTTTCTATTCTCCTTTTGGACTTACTTTTCGTAGAGTTTGATATCGGGTAGCCATATTTTGTCAGGTGATACTTCCAGCGAATCAATACCGTCATACGTCTCTTTGTCCCATCCGAGGAACTCGTCCTTCCATTGCTACAGACAGAACAATTTTTAATGGGATGATGATTAATAAAATAATGTCTACAAGTTTATGAATTCCAGCAATTCCGATTTAAAGAAATTCTTTATTTATCTTTAACGATTATCGTCGTCTCTATACCTTACATTGGTGTTATAATTAACCAGGCACCTGTAACCCTACTGTATTTGCAGAGTTATTGCAACTCTTCACATACACAGTAATAATAACTATATTGATGCTTGTCCTATATTTTAGGGCCATTGAAAGATTATTTGCTGATCAAACCATTCAGATACCAGTGCACACATACATCGTTTGCACAATCTCCACTTTCTGGAGACCACTACTACCATTATAAGCTACGTTCTGATTTTTTCTTCTTTTTCATGCACGTAGCGCTGACAAGTTTGCAATCACTGAAGGTTTCTGTTGTCCTGGTAATTTCACATTTCTCCCTCAGGTAAAAAGTGGCAAATGCAAATTGATGTCTTGTCGAAGCATCTGGAATTTGATCCCAGCTCGGGTTTTCGATTGTCCACTGACGGATTCCATATACGCCACGACACTCTTATGTTACCAAAGATAATATTTTAAAGAAATACATGTACAACAAGCTCTTTCCTCGTCATCTTTTGGTGTCCATTCGCAGGTGTTTTGGTTAAAGCATCCCAAGTTCTCTGTCTATTTCGAGACCTCCTTGCAGCGTTTATTATCGTAATAATTTATCTGGATATCTACATGTATATATCTTAGATCTCACTGTGCCTTTCGCTACCTTTCCACAATCCTATTTTTGTCTACGCTTCTCTGAAAAATTCGCATGTTGTGTCTTGGTAAACCCCCATATAAATTATTCAACCCCCTTCGATTTGTAAAAGAACATTCTTACTCTTCAAAAAGAAAATTGCCTGTACATGTACACTATTTATATTAAAAAAAACTAAGCAAAATAGGGTAATCAGATAATCAATAGGTTTAAAAAAATCGTATTGTTGTGATTTGCCGACAAAGCTTGGCAATTCTAAATCTCAAATTCATTAATACCAAATCCCCAATTTATATACGCACGGTACCCATCTAGCGATGTCCCTGAAATATATGGGGCTGTCGTAATATCTAGCAATCTGCTTACAATGACGGTCCTTCTTTCGCATATAATTTTATAATGTGTATAATGTTTATAACAATTTATAAAACACTTGAACATTTCAATTGCAACATATATGAAAATATGTCGCAATTATGATTACCATAATATTATTAGTTTGATTTTTTCCCCCTTGATGGTGGTAGAAAGTAGATTCGACTTACCAACTTTCTCCATCCATTGATAGTTATTCGTTGTTCCATCTCGTTCTGTAGAAAGGTATGACAAGATAAAATCATAACAAAAATAAATAAATTAGACGAATAATATTTCGACGACTGTCACAGAATATTTTGTTTTTGCTTGCATTATGATTATGATATCTAAAGAAATGGATTGTCAGTGGCTTAGATATGCTTTGTATCATGTCGGAATGGACATTTTTGTTGCGTAGCCTTACAAATAATTGCATTTTGTCATGAATAAAACACTTTCTACAACTTGGCGGTATCCTGGTGCATATTTTTCTCGTTTTCTTTGCAAAAATGGCAAATACGAACGAAATTATCTTTAAGTTGATGCACATTATCATCCCATCATAAAATCTGTTTAAAAACATACGGCATTAAAAACTATACGAACATGAATAAAATAAAGGCGTGTCCATCTTAATTAGATTTTGTGTGTGAAAAACGAATTTGAAAGTCATATTGACTTTCTATTAAAAGTGTTGACTCATGTGCAGACTTGACACTGCGTCTAGAACGATCTCTACCGTTATTGTCGGGCCAATTAACGGTCGGTCGTGATGGATATAAGCTTTCTTTGTCGCCAATTTAATGAAGATTGACTTGATATGCAATTATCCGTCCGTTCATTTGTTTAAAAAGCATGATTGGCCAACATTCAGACTCAGACAATAATTGGAGTCATTAGTCATAATCATTAGGGGCGGGGTTATTACCGAGATCCCGTGTCTGTCGGTGTTGCACGTGATTCGATCCGGGTTTCGAGGGATCGAATCGGCGCATAAATATTCCGCCAATTGGTTCTGGCGGAACGGATCGCCTGGCCGGAACGGACTGTCCGTGACACCGGATCAATTACGTCTAAATAACTTGTATACGGTCGTATATTTTAATTGTGAGCTACAAATCATTAAATTTTCGATTATAAAGATGATTTTGATAACCGATATGAAATATTCGTTTCGACATGATCGAGACATTGTTTCTTAAGAGTAGTTGCGAAATAGAAAACCACTTTGACAAGTTTCCAGTTTCTCAACCGAGATTCCTCTTCCATGCACCGTCTCTCTGTTCTTTCTTATCATTTCTGTTTCTGCCCCAGTCTTTATCTCCTTCATTTTAGATTCCTCTTTTGTCCGCCTTTTGGTCTCTTTATCCCCCACCCTCTCTCTCTCTGTTTCTCTCTCTCCCTCTCTCTCTCTACTTCTCTCTCTCTCTCTCTCCCTCTCTCCCCCTCTCTCTCTCTCTCTCTCTCCCCCTCTCTCTCTCTCCCCCTCTCTCTCTCTCTCTCCCTCTCTCTCTCTTTATAACGCGAGATTTTATTAAAACCTTTCCACTTCCAGTCAATGCTTTTTATTTTCAATTACGACACTTCCCTTCATTAGCTTTACGAACATGACCTTGAACCATCAACTCATTGTGATACATAAATATCAAAAGTGCGTTAATTAAAATTCTTTTCATTTTTACACCTCGTGTAGCATTGATAATGTTTGTTATACTAACAAAATCATGCACTTACTAACAAGATCATATACTTGCTTAAGCATACCTTTGATGGATTAGTATATAGTTTTTATAATAACCTAGTGCGAATTAGGTTGCGTAATTTCCCCCAGGAACTCTCCTATCTATTAGATGAAAAATCCACAAGCAGACTCAGGGGCGTAGCCTGGGAATGAGAGAGGGTGCGCGGTCTTTATTTGGTAGGCCCTATTTTGCTTGTTGGTTGTTTGGTCCTTTGATGAGCGGGCCGTTGATTACTAAATCCGATTTGTAATGTGTAAGAAAGCGATTTTTTTATGATGTTATAACGTTTCCCCCATTCTTTTCTTCTCCTCTATTCTTGCTTTCTCCCTTTCTCTGTCTTTTTCTCTTTCACTTTATCGTCCTTCTTCTCTTATCTTTTTTCTATTTCACGATTTTTCTTTATTTTTCTCTCTTTTCTCTTTCACTTTTCTCTTTCTCTCTTTGCCCCTTTCACTCTTTCTCTTTGTCTCTCACTCTCTACTCGATGTAGCAACGCCATTGGCTAGAGCTAATGGTTGACAGAAATGCATCAGCATGATAGATAATGAGAGGATATGGATACAATCATGTGTTAATATTTCAAACGATAATGATGTCTGTTATGCGAAATAAATCGATCGTTATTTCAGACAGATTAAAGTAAATTTCAAGTATAGACGAGAGCAGAGAATGCAAGTATTGGATCCAATGACGGGGTAAGGTAATAGCATGTAAAGCGGAATACTATCATTATTATTCATGGAAAAGGGATTCCAATGTACTACAAGACATAGCAATATCTCACATAGTTTTAAGAAAGTAGGTTGAGAGAAATCAAATGACGACCCCAAAAAAATTATGTAAGCACTGGCAGCTATTCCCTGTTTACAACCTTGTATTTCACTGTCTATCCGAACCATATAAAAAAAAACCTTCATCTCTATTATGTACATGGCTTGGGGGCAGACATCCATTACCAAGACAGGTTTCATTATGAGATGGGTTAGAAGGGATTTCATCTCTACGCCAATGACGTCACAATGAATTAATTAATGTCATGATTTTGCGCGTGCCTTTCATTTTCCAGCCCTTTGTGATAGTTTGGTCTGTAATTTTCTCATATACATCTCCATTTCTCCAAAAATAAATCAGCCGTAGACAGGAGTAAATTGTGCGAAAGCTTTTATGGAAGTGAATGGTAATTCCGTCATCTTTCGTGTCACCTAAAGTAAACATTAATTAAGGAAAGGTATGATTTTTCGCACCAAAACGCTCTCCCGGTATTCTCCTGTGCTTTAAAGGTACTACAGCAGGCCCAACGATAATACTAATTTAGCACTTCCCTAAAAAAAAAAAAGGGGGGGGGGGGCTTGAAAATAACGACTATTAGTTGTCAAATCGACTTAGGAGCTACAGAGCCAGTAAGTATTAGTCTGATTTTGTTCTGGTCTTACGTTTTATGCTGCGCAAAGATTCAATCAGTTTAATTTTGGCCAATACAAGAAGTGGGTTATTGATGTAGACAAATGCTCATGTACCCTTTACAGCTCATTTTATGTAAACGGGTTTCCTTGCATAATTTGAATATTAGGACACTGCTAACGTTTAAATTTCACAGATAGGACATGACATATTCATAATTTCTGCAAAGTTCTACAGAATTTGATGTTGGATGCAAAAGGGACATAGTATCTTTAAAGTTAGAGTAAGATTTTAATTGACATCCTCATTTCCAATCATCAGCTGTGCAGAAACTCGAAGCTTTGACTGTCACCGCTGTTAATGATTAAAAGGAATTGAAGTGGAGTTCTGGTACTTAAAACTATGAAAAATCATTCGTGATTTCTAATTCTTTTTAAAATTCATGTATGGAATAATATCATAATAAAGTAAACATTGGAAGGATATTTCTTGAAAGACCCTCATATTGTAAATATAATTAATATATCAATAACAAATGTTCTTAAAATGCTGATGTCATATGTGTGCGTGTGCAGTCCCATGAACCCATTTTTTTTTGTAGTGCTTTTCACTGATTGAGTTGATTTTTTATTAACGGTTTTTATTTGTCCTGGCGTTCCGAACACAAGCTCTGCTTTCTGGTATTCGCATCCTCGTTTGCCTTGTTTACGATGTATGGTATATTTCCAAATACAGTGTACCTTACTCAGTAAGAAGGAGATAAATGTGACTTTGAATTTGAAGGGAGAGTCCACCCTGATATTAAGTTGGTTTTAAGCGGGACTGCATTACTTGTAGCTACTTGCGCCCTCTATATAGCAAACAATGCCTAAGCGGTACCCATTGGTTCCCATGGCCCCCTTTTCTTATGTTAATACAAAATATTGAGAGCTGGTTTCGTGATGAGATAATCACCTGCCAGTGACCACGCAGGGAGGTCCAATCCCTCCAGGCAAAACTAGTGCAGATATGCTTTAATAGAAGCAGAACATGAGATGAACAGATCAATGAAAGTTGAAGCAAATTCCCATCAAAATTAAGCAAGTTAGGATATTTTGAAGTTGCGATCAATCAAAAACTAATTGGCATCTCTATACGGCGTTCACGAACTTAATAGGGACTTTTAGAAATGCACGTCAAGAGCTTTGACTGCAACGTGTGACGTCAGTTTAAGGCACTGCGCCTGCGTCACGTGGTCTCAGTCGGCGATCGAGAATGCGTCAACCTTGATTTTCCTAAATCTAGTACATGCAATACATACATACATATTGACATTTATAAAACGCCTTTACATGCTGAAATGTGTAGAACAGGTGTCACATGCACCTGTTCTACACATATTTACATATTAGCAGTGAAGGGATGTTCTTTTGTTGAGGGTAGAATGAGGAATGTCCTCTTTCTTTGTCCGTGATGTTTATTGTGTTACTTCCTGCATGCATAATCGTCGAGTGCAATCTAAAAGATTTCTAATTGTAGCCAACATGGGCAGTTAAGTACGTTGACACGCATGATCAGTCTGCGTTCGTCGTGTTCTCGTTCACTCATTCTAAAAGTCCCTAATATCAGGGCGGACTTCCCCTTTAAAAAATGTATTGAGCGTTAGTAACGATGGGGAAAGCGTGGTCTTATTAGACAGGTGTCTTTCTATACAGGTGGTCGTTAAGACACAGTGACTATAAAGTGCTACATTCCCAAATCATGGGCGGCCCGGAAATTGATGACAATAGGCCATTTTTGTAATGTATCCAATTGTTATGCATGTCTTTGTGCAGTGTCTTGATACAAATGACTTTATTCACCTGTTACGAATAATAGTATCTCAATGGTCAGAGTGCGAAATGCATACATTATTTGTTGCTAGGTAGGACAAACCTTATGGCTTGCCCTACCTAGCAACAGGTATGCAATTTGCATTCTGACTTTTGAAATACAATTATTCTTGATATTGATATTGATTTATTTCGTACACAATGTGGAAATAATTGCTTCCCACCAGCATTACAATAATACAAGAAACAGAGTACAATAGTATGAAACATGCAAAACAATTAAGCAAACGATTTCAAAACAGAAAAAATCTCGTCCTTTCACAGAAATAATTTTTACGACATCCAAAATGGTTAAACTTCCTTTCTGATTAGATGATTACAAATATCTCTCCACTGCTTTTAACGGGCTATTCAATATAGTCATCATTTATTTTTTAAAGTTTTATGAGAACAATTAATAAATTCAAATACTAATGATCATTGTTGCTATTGTTATTATTATTATTATCAACACCGTCGTTATTCGTCAAAATGGATAAATAACTGCAGTTATATCACTGTGGTCGTATTAAAATCATATTTACATGTATGTATACTAACAATAGTGGGTAACTGAAATGCTATCGTTTATTATCTCTTTTAAATTTAATTTTAAAATCTCTCTTGTAAATAGAGTTTGGTACGAAGGATTGGCGGAAGCGTGCTAGGTTTGTGCTTGGGTTGTTTAGTCGAATTCCAGAACGGTTGAAAGAATACTGGGTGTTGAGAGGGTGACTTTGATCTTTCATGATTTTGTTTGTTTTCGACATGACTTTCTGTTCGAAAAAAACAGTTTATATCAGACAAATCATGCCCTATCACTCTTTGTGCCGCTCGTCTCACTGGGTCCATTTCCATAATAACAAATCACGTTGTATGATAGTATGCTTTGTATTAATGCCTGATTAAACAAAAAACAGAATTGCTCTGTCAATGTGAATATTTGTCATCATTCTCATAAAAGTAGGGTCTTTGGTTTCCCTTCTTACACAATGTGTGTGTGTGTTTTTAGTCCAGTCTAAAGTGTTGGTAACTATGCTTCCCAGGTACTTGTACTCCTTCACCTGTTCAACCTCCTTATTATGAAGAAATAACGGATTGTGTTTCTTTGATTTTTCCCGAAAGTCAAACACCATTTCCTTTGTTCTATATACGCTTAAGTGGAGGTAGCGTGCCTCACACCACTAACAGGTGAATGAAAAAATTGTATTAAGGCACTTTTCAAAGACGTATGCATTAAATTTGGTTACATTACGAAAGTGGCCTATTGATTGAAGGTGAGCTTTTGTGAGCCTTTGATGTGCGCTCACGGACCTGTCTATCCATGAAATAAGAAGGGTAAAAAAATTGCCCTTCCATTATAAGGAGCGATGCATTGACTGTGCATCAGCGTTAAGTTATTAGCTAAATCTAGTGAAATATTGATGAGAACGGCGCGCTAAATTGACGGGGTGTTAGACTGTTTATACAGGGCCTGGGCCCGCTGTATGCATCATTGACAAGAACTGACTTTAGCAAACAACTCTAAAATAAACGAGATGGATAGACGAGAAGATACAAAGGAGAGTGAGGGAATGTAGACAAAATGTGGCTTGGAGAAATAGAGAGAGACAATAAAGAGAGAATTAAAGAGAGAGAGAGGGGAACAAGAGAAAAGACAGAGAGAGAGAGAGTCACAGAGAAAGATAGAGTGGAAGAAGTAGAGAAAGGGAGAAAATAGAAAAGAGAAAGATTTTTTTTTAAGAGAGTGGGATATAGCGAGTGGTGGGGATACAGAAGAATGCAGTTTAGAGAGAGAGAGGAAAGGTTTATAGACTCATAAAGGGAGAGAGGGGAAAGGCAGACAGAGGTTGAACAGAGAGAGAAAGAAGAGAGAGAAAAATTAAGGGAGAGCGAGAAAGAAAGAGAGAGAAAAAAGAGAGAAAGAGAGAAAGAAAGAGAGAGAGAGAGAAAAAAAAGATAGAGAGAGAGGGGGGGTCGACTTGCGGGTGAGATAATGAAAACGATGTCATTCTTTTTCCTGACTGCACATAGCCAGGATAATCGTGCTTTTAGAAAAGCAATCCGTGTATATGCGACTTTGCGTCTTATAAAACAAACAGGAGACATAGAAAATATAATGATTAATTCTTTTTACAATTATTGATAGATTTCCTACTCAAAAGCCGGCTAATAACTCAAACCCGGTATTCTCATTAATACCCCCTTCACATACACGGATTTTGCTTACGAGTCCTTACGGATCGCCAACTCGTAGTCGATCGCAAGCATCCGTAAATAACTCGCTGGTATCCGTAAATAACTCGTCACAACTCGCAACAACTCGTAGGCACTCTTGAGGATCCGTGAAAGGAGAGGCAAATTTTTTGACATGTCAAAAATCTTCCTACGAGTGTCCACGGATTGATTTGTCCGTAAATAGCTCGTAAATAGCTCGTAACAATCCGTAACCATCCGTAAACCGCTCGCAACAACACGTACCCATCCGTAAACTGCTCGCAAGAATCCGTTAATGACTCGTAACAGATTTTTGTAACGATTCGTTACGGTTAGTTTACGATTTGTTTACGGATTATTTACGGATTATTGCGAGCAGTTTAAGAATAGTTGTGTGTGCTTACGTGTCGTTTACGATTTTATTCGGGTCATTTTGCGATGGCTTTACGGATTGATACGGGTTATTACGAGCATTTTACGTGTAGTTACGAGTAGTTTACGAATAGATACGTATACTTTACGTATGCTTACGAACTGCTTACGATTTGGGGAAAGGTATAAAAACTGCAAATTCGAACACTTTATTTTCAGTTGTTATTTTTTGGCTAAAAATCGTAAGGATTCGTAAATACTCGTAACTTACTCGTAACTATTCGTAACAACACGTAAACAGGTCGTAACTAACACGTTAGTTGCTCGTAGTTATCCGTGACAACTTGTAACAAATCGTAGACTGTTGCCGTAAATACATCGTAATAACTCGTAATAATCCGTAATAAACCGCAAACAGCTCGTAATAACTCTTAAACCGGTCGTAAAAGTGGCCAAATCGTAAGGATCCGTGAAAGATCCGTGAATTTGTGCGATCCGTAAGGACTCGTAAGAATAATCCGTGTATGTGAAGGGGGTATAAGAGGGCATTTTTATTCTAAATTGTAAGGGAAGCGATTCCAGATTTCATGAATAGCAATTTGATATGCTTATCAAGTAGATTCTAAATTGATTATGTTTTAAATCAATCTAGGTTTAAAAGATAATCGAGAATATATGCGAAAATTTAATCGTATTCTTCATTTCTGTATATACTTTTCTTCTGCTCGAAAAATATCTTGTGACGGGCATTGATATTGAGAACAATCTTCATTTTCAGTGTCTGATTAAGAACGATAGTGATTCAGGAGAGCTTTGTTTTTGTTTTGTTACTAGTGCTGTTCTTGTTATTGTTGTTGATAAAATCAGCTACACATTTCTTCCATTATCACATTCTAACATCAATGATGGCCACTGATATGGGCACTCATTCGCCTTGAGATATACAAGATGGGATGAAATCAATGAAGAGGAGAGGCAAGTCCGCTTTAAATGAATTGGCTCAGGGCATCTATGTCTTTTACGATTAACCCAAAGACAAAACGACATGAGTGTGTGTGATAGAGAGAGAGAGAAGAAAGAGAGAAAGAGAGAGAGAGAGAGAGGGGGATAGAGAGAGAAAGAGAGAGAGTGAAAGAGAGAGAGAGGGAGAGAGAGGGGGAGGGTGAGAGAGAGAGAGAAAGAGAGAGAGAGAGAGAGAGAACGGAGAGGAGGGGGAGAGGGGGAACGAAAGAAAAAGAGAAAGAGAGACAGAGAGAAAGAGAGAAAGAAAGAAGAAAGAAAGAAGTAGAAAAAAGTAGAAAGAAGAAGAAGAAGACGTACAGACAGAAACAGAAGAGAGATAATAATTGGTCGATAAGGGAGCAGAGAGCGAGAAAATGAGAGAGAGAGAGAGAGGGAGAGAGAGAGAGAGAGATAGAGAGAGATATTTCCTCAACCAATTTACGCTGAACACGAGGAGTAATTATCTCGTTCATTTGGTAATTATCTGAAATCAAGTTTTTCTCCATATCCTTGGATAATTGCACAATATAGCTTGAATTACTCGTTTCTTACCGAAATATTCTATAATTATGAATACAATCAGAAATACCCTCAATGTGGGAAATGCATGTATGAATTCACCGAAAAAAACAAGACCTACTATAATTTTTATTTTTATAATTCCTTCCAAAAGTACCGGTTAATGATTTAGCCATAAACTTTTCTGAATTAGAGCGTGAAATAAGTGAAGGCAGCTTTACCCCCATAACGAGACACCATAATATATATATACAGAGCATATAATTTCCTAGACTAGATAATGAAGAGCAGAGGAGATGAAGAGATAATGCATGTATTAAAGAGACTCGAAGTAGAAAAATGATCTGAAAATGGAAACGCAAATGGAAAGAGAAGCATAGTGTAAAAGAAGAATGATATAGAAAAAAAGGAATCGCAAGGAGATAATAAGCAAATATTAATCGACTACGAGTACAAACTATCATCGCCCGAGGTGATCTCGGGCTACTACATGTATCTTCCGAGCCGCAAAGGCGAGGGAAGATGGTAGCCCGAGATCACCGAGGCGATGATAGTTTGTATCCATTGCCCAAGTAAAGGAGGTTAATATTTGTTTTATATCCCACATCGGCAATAAGGTCTATTTAAAGTGAATTTTACATAATAATAAGAACTGATTCTGCAGACAGTTTAGCTTCAGCTAGATTTTACAAAGCGCAACATGCATACATGTAATACAGTTGATGGCGCGCTCATTTGACATTGACATTGACTTTGACATTCGCGAAACCTACTTTTGCTATGCGTATTCAAGGGGAAAAGGTGGGCAAGTGGGTAGCAGCAAAAATTACTTTACAAAAGTACTATCTCGACCTGAGATCGAAAGATAGTACTTGTCTATACCTTTTTCGTGCTCTGTACAATCGCAATGCAAACAACTATACATGAGGGATATAACATGGGGAATGAAGTAGAAGCAGAATAAATATAATATTCACAAATTTATATAATTATCTTTATCAGTGACGCAGAGTGAGTGTAGATGTTGAGAGGGACACTGATGTGTGGGCAATGACCCCCCCCCCCATCGCATTGAATGGTGGAAATAGAAGAAACGATAATAGCCAAATTGGATGTGGGGAACAACATGAAAAGAAGATTAATCCTCTCTTCCTTAACCATTCTGTCACTAGGTGAACCTATTTTGTGTTATCATATAAACCTAGTTATATCGAAAACACACGCCCCCCCCCCCCCCCCGGCGGCACCCCTGTAGCTACACCGTTGCTCCTGCTCTCTATCCTGTATAATCCCATTCTATTACATTCTCGCACCATCTCACCTGAGGACCTGTAGGTGTGGCATTAGATCGACTGATGTTTCATTAACAAAAGGTGAATGGATAATCAATAATACATAATCTGATAATATTTTGATATTTTTACCAGGGTAGGAGCATCTTTGCTCAGTATGACGTATGTTAACCACAACAAATTGTTTTTTGTTTTTGCCTCATGAAGATGGGTTGAATTATCAGAAGAATTATCATCATGAACATCATAATAGTACAGATTTTGAATGTATGGAAGTGATCATTATAAATAATAACATTTTATTAGTACCATATTGGTAGCCAAATCACTGTTTATACTGCTCTTCTTGCGAGCCCTGCAAATATTATTTCCCCAAGTGCTAATGAATGAGCCAAAACACAAGACCTTCTGTCTATAATTTCGTCCAAAAATACGGGTTAATAATTAGCCATAAACTTTTTCCAAATTAGACCATGTAATCAGTGAGTCTGACTTATCCCATACCGATACTCCATACAGATCAGGTACATATGAAAACGAATGGCGAAGAAGATAAAGAGATAATGGATGTAAAGAGACTAAGAATAGGAAAATGATGTGGAAAACGGAAGCCAAACAAGAAAAGAGAAGCATGCTGTAGAAGAAGGAAAGAAATTAAAAAAGAAAACAATGAAATGATGTAAAATATCATTATATAATATCCTCATGATACTGAGAGTGAAGTAGAAGAGGAATTAAAAAAAAAGATTTCCCCAAATATATATCTTTATCAGAGGCGCAGAGTGAGTGCAGATAGAGAGGGACACTGATTTCAGGGAGGTAGGGGGTCGATATTACTAGGTCTATGAAATTCGAGAAAACAGAGTCTACGAGTGAGGGAATGGTTTAGGAAGAGAGAATTAATCTTCTTTTCATGTTGCTTCAATAACCTATTTGTTTAATACACTTTCTTCTATTTCCACCATTTGATTCTAAGGGGTGGTCATTGTCCCCCCCCCCCCCCCCCCCCCATTCTCCCCCGGCACCCCTTGCAGCTATGCCATTTTCCTGCTCTGTCTACAGGACTACTTCATTCTCGCACCATCTCACCTGAGTACCGTTGCATGTGTGCATTGGACCGACTGTTATTTCATTAACAAAAGGTGGATAGATTATCAATGATGCATAATCTAATTGTATTTTGATGTTGCCAGGTCAATAACATCTTCGATATGAGATATTTCGAATAAGTTTTCCGCGGCAAATTATTTATTTTTTCATGATGATGGGCTGAACTTTAAAAATTATTATCATCATGAAAGGCATTATGGTACATATTCTTGGAATGTATATGGAGATGATGGTAATTAATATAACTAACTTATTCTTATGTACTCAGGGTCCAACTTAGAGAAAAGTTCAACTTAGGATCTTTGTGAAACACCCCCCCTGTATGTATACTGCTCTTCCTGTGGACCCTGCAATCATCATTACCCCTCCCCAAGCATTGCCAGGTACTCATGAAGAACACCTGGGTCGAAAGAGACAAACGTGGGGAAAATGCATTGTCCGAGGAAGTAAGTACTGAGCAAGTATCGAACCCGGGAACTCTCGTAAGAGCCTTCACCAATATATCACGATGCCCCTACGATATGTATACCCCATTCGTTTCAAAAAGAGATTCTCAC
>JAVYIG010008772.1:0-85474 GCA_035222895.1 Strongylocentrotus droebachiensis | reverse complement strand
GTCTTACCTCAAAGTATACTTATCTATATTTATTGAAGACAAGTAATGTCAGCATATCATTAAATGACTTCCAATATAAGTATGACGAATGACTATTTCTATCCTGTATGAAATACTATTCAATGCCAATATAGCTGATGTATAAAACAAAAATAACAACGATAGATATGTTGCAAGATTTCAGCTAATTCATACACGGTAAACTATTTGTCTTTAGTTACATGAGGTTTGTTTCACATCTCTCCCATCTCAGTTCACCCAGTCTCTCTTCCCTACCATGCCATTAAGTCATTGGTACTATCTACTGTATTTTGAAATATTTTTAATGACGGCATGTCGTTCAAATCGAGTGCATTATACGTGCAGTATTTACAATGTCTTTAGGATAAAAATATACTTGTCGTTGGAATATATACTTGATATCATATCTCCGAGATATGAATGGTCGGCCTTTGGAACGGTTATCATCTTAATTTCCATTCGTAATCACAAAAACAAAACACTTGAATCAGGTTCAAAATATATTGATCTATCAAAAAGAAAATTCGATAAAACCCGTACAGCAAAAATATAATCATCTCTGATATTAAAAGGACAATTAAAGTCACTTTTTCGTAAAACAGAATTTCATCCTTATTTATGAAGAATTACCATTTTCATACAGCATAAGCCACTGTTTAATAAATATATATTATTGGGTTTTACCACACTACTATACGTGTACCATAAAAGACAAGGACGCCATATGTGCTGAAGTATTTTTAATGACACCATGTTGTTCAATATCGCGTGTTTCATGTGCAGTATAATCACCTTCGTTATGATAAATTGTATTTGCAGTAGAGGTTTGTTAATGATACTGTATCTCTTAGCTACTAATTACTGGCCTTTGAAACTGATATCTTTATTTTAAACCACCCTTCATTTAAACTAAATACTTGAGTCCAAGTTCAAAGTTAAATTACGGTTAAAACGACTTACATTACCAATTCTATTCAATAATGACATAATTAGATTCGTTATGGTATACGGAGCTAAAAGAGAAAGAGCTAGGGGTGAGGGCTGCTGGGTGAGGAAAATAGAGAGAGAGAGATTATGTGTTTGTGTGTTTGTGTGTGTGTGCGTGTGTGTGTGTGTGTGTTAGAGAAAGAAGGAGTATTTTCATTTTGGAGAATGTCTATTTACATTCAGCATAAACCACTATTTACTGAAATAATAGGTAATTTATATAGCTTATGCAAGTTCCAGTATCCTACTACGGAGCTTAAGCATAAATGTGTTAAAGAATGACTTTCACAAAAAAAAATACATTTTGAAAAATAGGTTATATGAACAAGACAATAAACACCTACAAAGTAATCGTAAACAAATATACCATGCACTGAGAGGCTCTAGTTGAAATTATGGATCGAGGTGGCAGGAATATCAGTTTCTGAAGGGCGTAGCCCCTAAGAAAATAGTGCCATTTCTGTCGCCGAGGAATCCATAATTTTAACTATTGGCTTTAAATACTGAATTCGATAACCAATATAAAAAACAATGTAATTTAAATCATAGTGACGTCATAGGAGAAAACATAATGCCACTTTCAAAAACTGCCCAACTCACTTACCTCTCATTTTATCTATTTAATTTAAATCAGCCACAGAGACATTACAGATTCCGCCATTTGTAATAATTAGAGCCCATACACCCACAACAAAAAGTGAGTCATTTGACTCATTTAAGCATAATTTTCGTGAGTCAGGTGTAAATTGACTCATTAGTAACAACCAATGAGTCTCTATTGACTCATTTATATTTCACCAGTGTGTCAATCATGAGCTGACGCATTTGCAAAATGCTTCGACTGACTCACATGGTCGTAAAAAATGAGTCAAGATCGACATAAGAGCATTTTAGAAGAAAAAAGTGAGTCAACTTGAAAGTGAGGCTGTATGCATGCGCGCGCATGCTTTCGTGACGTCATCCAAAATGCGCATTCTCGAGCCATATTTGAATTCCCGAGCGACGTCGCCATCTTATATCTTGGATTCAGAAGAGTTTTGACTGCAGCTAGTGAAAAATTGGTACGCATAATTATTCATATGGTTTTAAACGATGATTTTTATGACTGGATTCGTGGGCTGAATCTTCTGATTATTATACAAATGATGCATGCGTTCATTTTACGATATCCGCACTCGAGTTGATGAGGCTGTTTGTAACTTAACTATAGATTCTCACTATGAACATGACAGACAATGAAAGCGGACAAAATATACAGTTCCTCAGGAAACAAAGGAACATCCCTTCACTGCTATTATGTAAAAATGTGTAGAACAGGTGAATATGCATGTGACACCTGTTCTACACATTTTTACATAATAGCAGTGAAGGGATGTCCCTTTGTCCCTGAGGAACTGTATATTTTGTCCGCTTTCATTGTCTGTCATGTTCATAGTGTCTACTGTATCGCACGAATAGCCGTGTCGAATGAAAACATGCATGATCTTGCATCATTGTTTTATACAACGAAACTCCTAGATCCTTGTTATTTGATGTAAAACGAATTAATTCAAGATTGTTTCGTGACAGTATGGGTGACAAATAAATCTCAAGTTAAGGCTTAATTTAGTGCGTAGAAAGTAGATTTTTCAGATTCGGGTAGCGGGACCACCGATTACATCGCTAAAATGTGATATTTTAGGATATATTTTCCATTGCAAATGTGGACAGTGACTCTGGCATGGTATGGTATGTTTGTGATAGGCCTAGGGAGTAGGGGGGTCTATGTCATGATGCACCCACAACAAAAAGTGAGTCACCCTTACTCAAATTGATGAGTCACTGGTTTGTCCGTACAGCGAAACACTTGAAGGATCATGTGAGTCACTATGACTCGATACAAATGAGTCTTATTTATCTAAGACTCACTTCAAGTGAGTCTTTAAGACTCATTTGTATCGAGTCATAGTGACTCACCTGATCCTTCAAGTGTGTCGCTGTACGGACAAACCAGTGACTCATCAATTTGAGTAAGGGTGACTCACTTTTTGTTGTGGGTGTAGCTTAAGGGATTACACATTTTCAAAAAAACCCCATACGTTTCCTTATTTTTCGATTTCATTCAAGCCCTTATCAGTCTACATCTCTGTTTTTTCTGTTTCACTTAAGTTATTTGATCTCAGGGCTGGATTTCCCTTTAGTTATTACAACACAAGGATAAACAGACGATATATCAACTAAACTCAAATAATCTTTGATTATTATAAAGACATATAATGTCACTTTGTCTTAGTTTAAAACGAGAGAGGGACAACAAAGTCTTACCTCAAAGTATACTTATCTATATGTATTAAAGACAAGTAATGTCAGTATATCATTAAATGACTTCCAATATAAGTATGACGAATGACTATTTCCATGCAGTATGAAATACTATTCAATGCCAATATAGCTGATGTATAAAACAAAAATAATAACGATAGATATTTTGCAAGATTTAAGCTAATTCATAGACGGTAAACTATTTGTCTTTAGTTACATGAGGTTCGTTTCACATCTCCCTCCTTCCAGTTCACCCCAGTCTCTCTTCCCTACTATAACATTAAGTCATTGGCGCTATCTACTGTATTTTGTAATATTTGTAATGACGACATGTTCTAAATTGAGTGCATTATACGTGCAGTATTTTCAATGTATTATGATAAAAATATACTTGTCGTTGGAATATATACGTGTTATCATATTTCCGAGATATGAATGGTCGGCCTTTGGAACGGTTATCATCTTAATTTCCATTCGTAACCACAAAAACAAAACAGTTGAATCAGGTTCATAACATTTTGATCTATCAAAACGAAAATACGATCAAACCCGTTCAACCTTCCTAAGAGAAAATCTATGGGGAAAGGGGATGAAATTGTCTATACTGCAAAAATATAATCATCTCTGATATTAAAAGGACAATTAAAGTCACTTTTTCGTAAAACAGAATTTCATCCTTATTTATGAAGAATTACCATTTTCATACAGCATAAGCCACAGTTTAATAAATATATATTATTGGGTTTTATCACATTAATATACAGTGCGTCCCAGAAAAAACGAAACCGAGAAGTATCGATATTTTATCATAACTTAATCACAACCATAATTAATGAATGATACATATTTGGAAAGCTTAGAGTCTCCTCTTTCCATATTCCACGCATGAGTGATTAACAGCAATTTGAAGGAAGGAAACCAAAAAGTAATTTGGCGGGCGGTATCTGAATTTCAAAGAAAAACTCATATTTCTAGAAAGTTCATTTTCCGCTCTTTCATATGATACCTCAATCAAGAAAAATGAGCCAGGAATAACAAAGTTCTGTTTGTTTAAAGTAGCCCTTACATTTTCATAATTGTAACAAACGAATTCGTTTTCACTGGGTGCCTGCCGTAGCAAAAAGCAGATTTGACAAAAGACTTAACTCCGTTTCGTTGACATTCAGCCATTCATGAAGACTCTCGTCTACGGCTGATTGTCAACGAAACGGAGTTAAGTCTTTTGTTAATTTCGTTTATTGATACGGCAGGCAGCCAGTGAAAACGAATTCGTTTAATAAAATTATGGAAATGCAAGCACTACTTTAAACAAACAGAACTTTGTCATTCCTCGCTCATTTTTCCTGAATGAGGTGTCATATGAAAGGGCAGAAACTCAACTTTTTAGAAATGTGAATTTTTCTTCGAAATTCAGATACCGCCCGCCAAATGTCTTTTTGGTTTCCTTTCTTCAAATTGCTTTTGATCACTCATGCGTGTAATATGCATTATCTGAGTAGCATCACATGAAAGAGGAGACTCTAAGCTGGCCAAATATGTATCATTCATTAATTATAGTTGTGATTAAGTTATGATAGAACATCGATACTTCTCGGTTTCGTTTTTTCTGGGACGCACTGTACATGTACCATAAGAGACAAGGACGCCATATGTGCTGAAGTATTTTTAATGACACTCTGTTGTTCAATATCGCGTGTATAGTGTGCAGTATTATCACCTTCGTTATGATAAATTGTATTTGCAGTAGAGGTTTGTTAATGATACTGTATCTCTTAGCTACTAATTACTGGCCTTTGAAACCGATATCTTTATTTTAAACCATCCTTCATTTAAATTAAACACTTGAGTCCAAGTTCAAAGTTAAATTACGGTTAAAACGACTTACATTACCAATTCTATTTAATAATGACATAATAATATTCATTATGATATACGGAGCTAAAAGAGAGAGAGAGCTAAGGGTGAGGACTGCTGGGTGAGGAAAATAGAGAGAGAGATTAATTGTTTGTGTGTGAGTGTGTGTGCGTTTGTGTGTATGAGAGAGGGAGAGAGAATGTGTGTGTGTGTGTGTGTTAGAGAGAGAAGGAGTATTTTCATTATGGAGAATGTCTATTTACATACAGCATATGGTAATGGTAATGGTAATGGTTTTATTAAAAATTCATTTGCAGCCAGATGGTTGAATTGCAGAACTTTGTACATTGTAAAAACATAAATATTTATACAAACATAAAACGTATTGAGACATATCACGCAGTGATTGAATTTTAGATATATCAGTGTACACATATATATATACAAATTAATACAATTCATAAAATTCGCTTAACATTCTATTCCACAATCATCATAGGGCTGGAGGGAAATATAGAAGAGAGGTAGGGAGGATAATATTGCAGACAGCACAGGAGATCCAGGAAAAGTGTGAGATAGAGACAGACAGAGAGGGAGAGAAAGAGAGAAAGGGAGAGAGGGAGAGAGAAAGAGAGACAAAGCGAGAGATAGAGAGAGAGATATATATATATATATAATAGATGATGCTGAGGATGAGAGTGTATATCAGACATATCGAAAATAAGGTAAAAAGTACAATTTCGACAGAGAGAATACTGGTTGTAAAAATTTATAAATTACATTTTACATTTTCATTGGTGAGTTATGGATAACATATATTGTAAATTGATCGGTAGGTATGCAATCAGATGAGAGACATGAAATATGGTAATTTTGAGATTTTTCTTGTAATAAATATGTGGTAAGTATGTTTTTATCATTACAAAAGTTAACAATGGTAAACTTGATTTACCGTATTATATTATCATTTTCATTAATCAATTATCAAGGTTGTACAATCGTCTTAGTTAAAAAGTTATATACTATTTCACATAAAATAAAATAATTATATTTATAATTCTATACAAATGTGGACAAAGTGCATGATCATAACTGTGAATTTAGCAAGTCAATAAGATAGGGAACTGGACTGTTACGAAATCGTTTGGTTTTACATTTTAACTGTTCTCTGGTATTTGATTTGCGTAGGCTTCTAATGTTCTTACAAGGAGGTATGAGGTAAGATACCTTCTCGTTTGATATCAGTTTCTCTGCAAAACTCAAACACAGTTCCATCCTTCTGTCAGCCAAAGAAGACAGATTCATTAGATTTAGTGCTGTCTCATATGACTGGTAATTAGGTCCCAAGATTATTTTCAGAGTTCTTTTCTGCACCCTTTCTAGTCGATTTACTTGTTCTTTAGTTAGGCCTCCATTCCACACCGGCGAGGCATACTCTACGAGGGGTCTGAGGAAACCAGTGTAGATGGTACAGAGATCTTCGATCGGCAGTCCGTGACCTTTCAGGATCCTAATGAGGTGTATTCTTCCATTTGCACGTTTTATCATGAAATCCACATGATCACTCCATTTTAAATCACAGCGGATATGGACTCCTAACAATTTGATAGACGTGGATTGCTTTAGAGGATGCTGATCAATTTCCAGTGACAGTGGTGTTGGAGGCTTTTTCATAAAACACACCTGCATACTTTCACATTTAACAGGGTTAAGGGACATTCCATTTGACGTAGACCATTCGGCAAAATGTTGAAGTGTTGCTTCCAATAGAATTGACTGATCTCCAGCGAATCTCGTGTCAACAACAGTGACATCATCAACATACTTCCAATATGCTATATTACTATCACGTAGCGCATTGTTGATGACGATTAGGAACACAATCGGGCCAAGTTTGGTTCCCTGAGGTACCCCTGCTTTCATAGTCACCCACTCTGATGTGACACCTCTGTAGCGTACGCATTGAGTCCTTTCTGTAAGAAAATCAGCTATCCAGCGGATCAATGTAGGTTTGACACCAAATGAGATCATCTTTTGGATGGCAATCGTGTGGTCTATGCGGTCAAACGCCTTGCGGAAATCTGTCATCACAAGAGTGGATACTGCCTTGCTTTTCTCCGCGTGTTGATAAAGGCAATGCAATAGGTCAACTAGGCAGTGCGTCGTTGATAATCCCTTTATATTACCAAATTGTTTATTGTCGAGCTGCGACCCGATGTACTGCATCAGCCACTTCGACACAAAACCCTCAAATACCACTATTTACTGAAATAATAGGTGATTCATTATTCATTTCAGTATCATTATTTTAGTTGACATATTATGTGGGATTTTGTATTGCTTACGAATTAATCAATTTATGTTGTTTACTGTAATTACTTGTGAAAATTGCTGATTTCGATCGTTTCAACGTGTTATGTACATTCTGAAGTGTGGAATACATTGGAGTATGTGACTTCATCTGGAAATATATCAAATTGGAGTAGCCAGCACTACAATTTTTGAAGCAAGTGGGTGATTCAATTTGTGCTATGAGTTTGTAGCGTCCCGAATATTAATTTTGGCGTGGTGTTTCTTGCTGTCCAAGCTGGTCAACCCAGTTGAAAATTACTCTTGACTCATTGTTTGGTTCAGTGCACAATGTCAAAATCACATTCTTCTTCTCCAGCTGTGAATACAAGACAGAGAGCTGCTGTCACTGCTCAAGTTGTTGCAGACCTGCTGAAGAACACAGAGTTTGTTAACCTGCTTGATTCTATTGTTAGTTCTGCAGTGGAAAGGAAAATTGATGATCTACTAACAAAGGTAGAATCTCTTCAAGGCCAGATGTTTGATCTTCAACAAGGAATGTCCATGAAGGACAATGAAATAGGTATGCTGAATAAAGCTGTGGCTGATCAGTCCACAGAAATTTCATCACTGAATCTTGCCCTTGATTCGTTGGAGCAATATTCCAGGCGCTCATCCATCCGAATCCTTGGAGTTGAAGAGAAGCAGGGAGAAGACACCGAAGCGGTTGTAAAGGAAATCATAACAACAAAGCTGGGAGTTTCCCTCGAGCCATCATGTGACATTGATCGCATACATCGTACCGGTTCAGCGAGAACAACAACCACCACTGCCAGACCAAGATCTATTATCGTCAAGATGCAATCCTACAAAAAGAGGAGAGAAATTTTGTTGAACAGAAGAAAACTGAAGGGAACAGGAATCCTGATTGTTGAAGACCTCACCGTAAAAAAACAGTCTCTTCTAGCAAAGACTCGTGCTCACAAAAAGGTCATCTCAGCTTGGTCATCCGATGGCCGTATTTTCGCTTCACTACCCGCAAGTGGAGGAAAATCTGTACGGAAACTGATAAGGAATGAAGAAGACTTACAGCTCCTGTAAATTGACTCATTTCACCGTACAGGATTATGCTGTAAATGGAACTTGATTTGAAATCTCGCTGACTGTTTGCGTTATATTTGGCTACTTCAAGTCTTTTATCATTTTGCTACCGTAAACATTAGTTTGATGTGTACAGTTTTTATTTATTTATTTTGTTTGTAATTTTATTTTGTTTCTGTGTGTTTGTTGGTGTGCTCTGAGAATGTATGTGTAATGTCTGGCATTTGTGCTAATTGCAGAACTTCTATTACTTCTACTTCTACTCAGTCTTCATTTTGTATTGATTGCAACTCTATTATATTCCCATTTAATTATATTATCGATGATAGCGAATTTTACTGGTCTGTATATACTTATTTTCATATGAATTCACATGTTGATCTTAGTAAACTTCAGGGTTTGAAATTTAATCCATTTGATACAGATTTCATGAGAACATCTGAGAATGAACTTTTTGATTGTGATTCTAATTCTATAAATGCTGTTGTAAATCCATGTAAATATGTATTTGCTGATGATTTTTGTAGTAATTTCTCATGTAAACATTCACATCTTTCAATGCTACATTTAAATGCTAGGAGCTTAAAGAAAAATTTTGATGAATTTCAAATACTATTATCTTCTCTTTCTTATGAATTTAGTATTATTGGTATATCTGAAACGTGGTTTAGTAATAGTACAATGTTCTGCCTGCGGTGTGTGTTGGTGTGTCTGTGTGCATGTGAATGAATGAGGGTGGGTGTATGTTTGTTTTGATAAGTTTTACAATATTTGTTATAATAATTTGTTTGTATGATTACTTTTGTACAGGGCCCCATTCTCACAAGCTTTGCTTTTCTTGGGGTCCTTCCGATTTTGCTGTTAATTTGATATGTATTTTATTTTGAATTTTAATGGAAAATAAATGAAATGAAATGAAATTTATATAGCTTATGCAAGTTTCAGTATCCTACTACGGAGCTTAAGCATAAATGTGTTAAAGAATGACTTTCACCAAAAAAATATAGGTTATATGAACATGACAATAAACACCTACAAAGTAAGCGTAAACAAATATACCATGCACTGAGAGGCTCTAGTTGAAATTATGGATCGAGGTGGCAGGAATATCAGTTTCTGAGGGGCGTAGCCCATAAGAAAATAGTGCCATTTCTGTCGCCGAGGAATCCATAATTTTAACTATTGGCTTCATAAAAATTAAAATAATAATAATAATTATGTTAACTGTCACTGAAGTAGTGTAGAGTGCAGCGCAGACGACAATACCGCGACCGCGACCGATAGCACATTGATCTTGGTCGATCGCATATATATGACGTCATCCATGGTATAGTGCCATGGTATAGTTTGCACTATACCATGGATGACGTCACGGTTACATCATAGCAATGTTATGTTTGGTCACATGATGCTATATTGACCAATCACTGAACAGGATTTCATTGATCAAAAATATAATACAATATATGAAATAACATCATGTACTTTTTCAACTTTTAAGTTTCCTATCAACCATTCACCAAATTCACAAAATATTACATTTCTTTTAGATTCGTTATTACATGACACACAAAGGACGTCGTTATGTATCCATCCAGAACTAATAAGCACTTGGATCAGGTTCAGCTAATATATATTTTAACTCTGCTCGACAGATGTGAATCTATTAATTGATGCGTTTTAATAGTCCTACACGGACTTTGAATAGGGGGATTTACTAACATTTTGTTTAAAACATGTATAGCGAAAGTAACATCTTATGTCCATTGTTTTAAAATAAACCCTAACGAAATCAAACATTTAATTTACGTCATTAAATGTTCGAAAGAGTCTATGTTGTTTAAACGCACTGACCCAATCCCCAGCCCCAAAATTGAAATGTTCCGGCTTACCCAAACATTGGGTACTCGAACGGATTAACTTATTTTAGACATCATTATAAAGGACAAAAGTATATCATGTTTAGTTATATTTAATGGAAACCTTTCGTTAAATACCAAGGCAAAAGTAAGTGCCGTTTTAATTTTATCAAGCGTCCGGACTCTCAATCCAAATCATCATTCATATCAAATCAAGAGAAATAATGAATGGTAATGCGATGGGACAAGCTATCATCGAGGTGAAGATAGTTCGTCCACCTGCCACAGTACATGAGGTGAGTATTTGCTATACTAGTATATATAATATCAATAATACATGTATGTCTCTAGTAGACCTAGGTCCAAACCTAAAAGCTTAGGGTAAAGGTAAGTATGTACAGTCAATATTAGAATTCGAAAACCAATATAAAAAAACAATGTAATTTAAATCATAGTGACGTCATAGGAGAAAACATAATGCCACTATCAAAAACTGCCCAACTCCCTTACCTCTCATTTTATCTATTTAATTTATTGTTGTTCGTCTTTTTTCCGCCTTGATCTTTCTTCCAAACGTTTACTTGACCTTATCCCCCGCCACTCACTCTTCCTCCCCCTTACTGGTCAAACGAAGATTAAGGAAGCTTTGTCTAGAAAATTTATCCTACATAAAGGTAAAATGTGATTTCCAGGACATTACTATAGACAACGAGAGAGAGAGAGAGAGAGAGAGAGAGAACAGAGAACAGAGAGAATGGGGATAGATAAGAGAGAAAAGGAGAAGATCGAGTCAGAAAGAAATAGAAACAGCAAGGAAGATTGGGGATGGGACATTGTTGTAAACAAGTGAGATGAGTGGGGGTGGAGCACTGCAGATTAATCCCTTTTCCAAATGATCGCGGTGTTTTTATCCTGAACTCTTTGATGTGTTGTCCGTGTTGTCCGTCTTTATTGGTATATTATATAGGAAACGAGTAACTAGCGACCTCCTGGGTCATACATTTTTGAATAATTTAAGTGTGTTTGAACAATTCGGAAAGTTGCCCGCCACTTCATCACAGACAAATTATCGATTACACCCATTTGAAGAGCCCAAACCTTTAGTAATAAGAACATAACAAATTCATAACTTTCTCATTTTTGTCCGATTTTATTTAAACTTCCACCGGTCTACTTTTCTGGTTGTTTTTCTTCTGCTTTCCTCTAGATTAGTTTGCTATAAGAGTCGGATCTCCCTTTGGTGGTTGCCATAAAAGGACGATATTTTTTATTTTTTTTTTTTTTTTTTTTTTAAATTCCCTTTTGGATTTTATTTCTGCATTTTTCCAAATACAATAACTGAATAACAAAGAACTTATAAACGTAAGGTAAAATACTAAATATACAAACAATAATAACTTCATGTCAAAATATTATTTTCATATATACATATAACAAACGTTTTGTTATTATTTATGTGTTTATTAAGAAATCAAATCATAACATATACAAACTTTCCACAAAAAAAAAAAATGCTGTGTTACAAAAGAAATTAATGACAAATTAAGATATTTACAAACGATTGAGATGATCTGGGGAAAAGAAAAAAAAGGCAGAGTACACGTAATAGAAATAATCAGAATTATAACAATTACAAGTACAAAAGCAAGAACCTCGAGATAGCATTGCATCAGAAACTGAAAATTTCGTTGGGCCCAAAATGAAGAAAAAGGAGTAAAAAATAAGCCATCCACAGGTACAATTGAAACTCCAGACCACCAACAGGTTGGAGGAGCAAAGTCGAGGAATGAGACAATCCGCTCCTCCCCCCCCCCCCCTCACACACACACCCTCAACACTCTCATACTAACACTCAAACACACGACCGCCCCCTCCCCCTCCCCCCTCCTCCCCAACACACACACAATCCACACGCAACATGCGGGTAAGGCAGATCGCCTCACACCCCGACCCCGCCCACTCCAGACACCCAGTCGGTGAATTGCGCAGACAGAGCGTGGGGAAATCAACTGAAGTGATAAAAATACAACGCATTCCTGAATAGGCAATAAGGAAACACGCGTAAACTGACCCAATTCCAATCGAGGTTATTGCTCATGTTACACAGTGGCAATGCGATTTGTAAACAAAAATTATATGCACACAAGTAATGTAAAATTACTTGACTATGGGAAATAACTAACAGCAATGTAAAAGGGGAAAAGAAAAAAAAAGAGGTTGGAGTAACAATAAATACTTGTATCTCTGTAAGGGGGCACAGGAATATGTACAGAAGTAGACATGGGAGTACACAAATATTACATAACAAGATCACTGTAAGATCATATTAAAAACAAAGAGGAAAAAGAAAGGTCTATATATGATGACACAAAAGCTTAAAGGTCAAAACGCCATTTTTTAAAGTAACTAGGCAATTTACTTCTCTTTTTGGCTGACAGATATTCCAATTATTTTTGTTTCTTAACCAGTGATTTGAACGCTGTGAAATTGGGGAGCATATTTCAAAACTTGCATGAATAAATATGAT
The DNA here is from genome assembly GCA_035222895.1 of Strongylocentrotus droebachiensis. Classification (NCBI taxonomy): domain Eukaryota; kingdom Metazoa; phylum Echinodermata; class Echinoidea; order Camarodonta; family Strongylocentrotidae; genus Strongylocentrotus; species Strongylocentrotus droebachiensis. The sequence continues at coordinate 72,535 of JAVYIG010008772.1, read as the reverse complement.
ATTTCAATAGCAAAAACAGATATGAGACAACCTGTCACTGCAGATGCCAAAAAGTTTTCAAAATTGGTTACAGGTAAGTTGGAATTTAATTTCTGACAAATGACAGTCACAAGATTGTCCCAAATTGGAGTAACCTTTTCACACTCACAAAATAAATGAACTAAAGTTTCCTCTTTCTTTTCACATAAAGAGCAATTAGGCGAATCCTTCCTCTTGATCCTAAATAGGAAACCATTCACTGCAATGGCTTTGTGAAAGACTTTAAAATAAAAAGACCTTAATTTAGTATCAAGAGTACAAAAGAAATTAGTGCAATGAACCTTTTCCCAGTTAACATCAATAGGTACCAATAAATTATCTTTCCAATAAGCATATCTCTTAGCTGGAAGATGCGAGCCAAGTAGCACAATGTAAGCATTCTTAGGAACTTTTTTATATTGTAATAAATTAAGCACTATGGTATCATGAACCCCGACAATGTCAACATCAAAATCCACCATCCAGTCCTCTGGAATATTCTTTATCAAAAAATTAGATTTTCTTCTATCTAAAGAAGAAATACCGAAATCTAGTACCAGTTTTTCAAAAAGTTTATGCCCAGGGAAAGGAGGATTAACCAAATCTGAGATTGTAAGAATATTCTTATCAAACCAAGATTCATAATAAAAATATGATTTGGATTTTGAACGGACTAATTCATTGTACCATAATGATTGACAAGCACTTAACTCTGAGAATTTATGACCGTAAAATTCCTTGGTGGCTTCTTCTCTGTATAAATACCATGAACGCAATGAATCAGCCAACTGAACATTGCCCAGAGAGTTCAAAACACACTCAGGTGCATTGCACTTCCACAAAAGGAAAACGTCTTGATTGAATTTCTCCAAAAAGGATAGTTCAATATTTTTCCAAGGAGCATCCAAATTTTCGGTTCTAGGACAATTACCCCCTGGGCAATCACCCCCCGGAAATTTACCCCCCGGAAAACTACCCCCGAAGGACAATTACCCCCCGGAAAATTACCCCCCGGAGAATAACCCCCCGAGGACAACTACCCCCCAAGGACAATTACCCCCCGGAAAATTACCCCCCGGAGAATTACCCCCGAGGACAACTACCCCCCGTGGACAATTACCCCCCGGAAAATTACCCCCCGGACAACTACCCCCCGAGGACAACTACCCCCGAGGACAACTACCCCCCGAGGACAATTACCCCCCGAGGACAACTACCCCCGAGGACAATTACCCCCCAGGACAACTACCCCCGAGGACAATTACCCCCCGAGGACAACTACCCCCCGTGGACAATCAGGATTCAATAGCAAAAGACGATCTGATACATTGAGAGATGGCTACGAGCCTATAAGACCCCCTTCATGAACCCATATTCGCTCAAATACTAGCACGTTGTCTCCCTCGTTACTAAACATTTCCCTTTAATACATATAAGTTATACAACGGCAGTGCGGCTGCTGATTTCCACGAAGGATATAAGTTTTAGGTAATTGGCAAGCGCTTCTCAAAATGCATAGAAATACATTTCTCTTGAGCAGCGTTATTTCAACTTTTTGAGTCATGGTACCCTCTTAAAAAATGAAAAGTTTCTCCCAAATCCCAAATTCTTCTATCTATCTACCCTCGACTATCTATTTTGCATGACTCAGGCACTCGCCAAGTGCTATGTTCATGGGTGTCGATCCCGGGGGGGGGGGGGGGGATGGGGGGATATATCCCACCAAAAAAAATATCTCAGGTGGGGGGGGGGGGGTGGCCTGTCCAATCATCCCCCCCCCCCAACAATTCACCATAAAAAAAAGGAAGAGAATCATTAATGATGAGAGCCCGATGAGAGTAGTTAATGGTTATTACTCGCAAGATGACCATCAATATACACATTTTGCTATCTCATTTTCATAATACATACGTAAATGAGACATCCGTATATGAGACAAGAATAAATTGAATTCTCGCTCATACGGCTTCATCAGGAATTGATCAATTTATTCAATCAACAACATCATAGAAATGCAGTGCGCCAAATGCAAAGCCGCAGCGTTAAAAAGCAACGAGCTAAATATCAAGCGCGAAGCGCAAAAGTGCAAAAAAAGAAGTAGAGAGTGGGAGAGAGAGATAATACAGGCGCGTATACAGGCGCGCGTAAAAACGCCGGCCAAAAGAGAGAGAGAGAGAGAGAAAGAAAAAAGGAAGAGGACGTAGGAAGAAAAAAGATTAAGAGTCAAGAACGGTACAACGAACTGTCATCTTTCTCTTATAATGTAATGAAACGTCGAAGTTTCGCGCGGGAGGAGGGGGGGGGGGGTGGGGAACTGAATTCAGACAAGGATTAAGAGTCGAGAATGGCACAACGAATCGTCTTCTTTCTTTAGTAACTTAATGAAACGTCAAAGCTTTCGCGCGGGAGGGGGGAACTGAAATCAGACAAGGATTAAGAGTCGAGAATGGTTCAACGAATCGTCTTCTTTCTTTACCAATTTAATGAAATGTCAGAGCTTCCGCACTACGCGCGGAGGAAGGGGAACTTTATTCAAACAAGGATTAAGAGTCGAAAACGGTACAACGAATCGTCTTCTTTCTCTAATAATTTAATTAAAGGTCAAAAGAAATTGAATTTAGACAAGGATTAAGAGTCGAGAACGGTACAACGAATCGTCTTCTTTCTCTAATAATTTAATTAAAGGTCAAAAGAAATTGAATTTAGACAAGGATTAAGAGTCGAGAACGGTACAACGAATCGTCTTCTTTCTCTAATAATTAATGAAACATCAAAGCTTCCGCGCTTCGCGTGGGACGGGGAAAACCCCCTCCCTTTAGGGAGCGCGCTTCGCGTGCTCACTACCGCCCCCCTAAAATAAAATCCTTGCTACGCGCTTGAGAGGATAATAACCCAAGTTGCAAGCCGACATGGGTCCCATATTCTCTGAAATGTTATCTTTATTGAGGGTGACTTGAAAAAATTAATAACTTGTAAGGGAGGGGGTGCAACCTGCCACACACTTCTACCTCTTGGTTGCTTTGATCCATTGCCGAAATTATTTTGGCACCTATCACCCCCCCCCCCCCCCCCCAACCACGGATAAAAATCGACACCGTTGTGACCAACAATGACGGTCGCATACTACCGGGTACCCATTTAACACCTGGGTGGAGAGTAGCAAGTGCAGGTTAATATCTTGAAAAAGGATATTAGTGCCGGTGTCGTGATTCGATCCCTCGACCTGCGCATATCATACTCCCGCATGACAACATAAATATATAGATAACAGAAATATATAGATAACGTGAAGAAAACCTTAATTTCGGATCATGGTCGAGGGCCCATTATACAAAGACAAATACACGATCAGCTTAAAAAGTGACAGAGGATGCATAAATGAAATATTACATCCTAATTTCTTTGTTTTGCCATTGTTGGTGAGAGAGGCTGTAAGGCGTACTCATCTGCGCGCAATGTATTATTGAATTTCTTTAAAAAATGTAATGTCTGTTATTTACTCGGTAGCAAAACTTCGGGGGAATTGGGCAACTCCCACCCCCCCCCCCCCCCACATCGAAGTGAATAACTTGAAAACTTCACAAATAACATAGAAATTTAAAGTTTATGAAATTTTCTGTAAAGAGCAATTTGGAGAGAAGCTCGCATTATTTGTCACAGTGTTACAAATTCCTCGGGGGTGATTGTCATCGGGGATAGTTGTCCTTGGAAAAGGGGGGAGTTGTACTTGGGGGGAATTGTCCACGGGTGGTAATTGACCTCGGGGGTAGTTGTCCTCGGGGGGTAATTGTCCACGGGTGGTAATTGTCCTCGGGGGTAGTTGTCCTCGGGGGTAATTGTCCTCGGGGGTAGTTGTCCTCGGGGGGTAATTGTCCTCGGGGGTAGTTGTCCTCGGGGGGTAATTGTCCTCGGGCGGTAGTTGTCCTCGTGGGTAATTTTCCGGGGGGTAATTGTCCTTGGGGGGTAATTGTCCTCGGGGGGTAATTCTCCGGGTGGTAATTTTCTGGGGGGTAATTGTCCTTGGGGGGTAATTGTCCTCGGGGGGTAATTCTCCGGGGGGTAATTTTCTGGGGGGTAATTGTCCGTGGGGGGTAGTTTTCCGGGTGGTAATTTTCCGGGGGGTGATTGCCCAGGGGGTAATTGTCGTGATACGCAAATTTTCATCAAGAAGGTTTTTAACCCACGTCATTTTCTGGGCAATGGCAAAAGATAAGGGGTCGATCATTTTAAGACCAGCATTTTTATAATCATTACACATAGAAAAGGACGATCATGTCTGATGTTATATAGAGAAATAATTGTCACAGTGAATATTTCAAGTACAAGTTCGAAAAGATTATGATTACCATGTTACATAAATATACATAGTTTAGAAGGAGAAATGGACAATAAAGTCTCGTACCAAATGTAGGAACCGTTATCATATCATAAAGACAAGTCATGTCAGTATTTCTAAAGATGACTTTCATTTATACAGTATAAAACACTATTAAGTGCAAATATAGGTGAATTGTATAGGTTATGCTTTTTTCAACACGCCATCTTAAAGCCCCACTGGACTAGTTTAGCCAGGAGGGGTTACCTCCCTGCATGTACACTGACAGGTGGTTATCTCATTAAATTGGCTCTCAATTAACATAAGAAAAAGAGGATCATGGGGGACCAATGGTCATTTTTTGCTATATAGACGGCGCTAGTAGTTATAAGTGTTACAGTGGGGCTTTAACTCATATGCCATGCGGCTGCATGCACGCTACCGTTATGGTGCTTTGTACATGCGAGAGAGCTATTGCTTCAGTGCCTTAGGCGTGCAAGCACGCATTCGTAATAGCAGTTATTGTTCATGCTCATTGGACTGTGATGTGTGTTTTGCACTCGCTATCCATAGAACCATCGCGTTAATCAGATTATCTCAAAATAAACTTGACACTGAGGGATTTGGGGCTTGGCACAATGAGGATTAGCCCTGTGGCATGATAAGAGTTAAAGCCAAAGGCGCAATAAATGTTGCATTTTTTTAAAAAATGTTGTTCAATATTAGTAGAAGTAGAAGTGTCGTCGTCGAGTAGTTTAAGCACTTGACTTTAAATTCAAAGGTCGTGGTTCGATTCGCGACATGGCACTTATGTCCTTTGACAAGGCATTAATCTACGTTTGCCACTCAATACCCAAGAGAGAAATGGGGACTCGGTAGGATGACGAAAGCATTTGCGTTAGTAATTGCCTATGCCCTCACGGTAACCATATGGTAGGAATACTCCCAAGGGAGTAGAGACGGTGCACATTGTGCGCGAATGATTCCGATGATCGGGGTAATAATATCTGTAAAGTACTTAGAGACGTTTTTCTGTAAATGTATTAAGCACTTTCTAAATCCAGATTATCATTATATTATTATATTGTGCGCATTATGTATAATATCTTCATCGTTTCTGTGATGAAATGTATTTACCTTATGAATTAACATCTCAAAGATACAAATATTTGGCCTTTGGAACTGTTTGCATAACAATTACCAACTTTTATCATGAAAACAAATCACTTGAATCAGTTTCAAAGTATATGAATCTGTAAACAGAATAAGGATTACCATAAAAACGATAAATGGACGATATGTCTGTTAAATTGAAATACTCTCTGATATTGTACAGTCAAATAATGACATTATTTCGTTGAGTGAATTTCGTTATGAAGAATGTTCGTTTCCCATGCAGTATAAAGCACTATCAAAATGAATAAAGGTGAACAGGGGATAAATACATAATTATAATATTTAGCTTTTATATAGCGCTTGATACAATGTCTCTAAGCGCTTTACAAATATACTATTATCCCGGTCATTGGATTCAGTGCTTGCCCGCACACACTGTGAGCACAATCTCCACTCCCTGGAGAGCAATACAGCCAGGCGTTACTTGACGCTCAAAAACTGTTTGACCAACAATGACGGTCGCATCCTACCGGGTACCCTTTTAATACCTGGGTGGAGAGTAGCAAGTGGAGGTTAAAATCTTGCCAAAGGATATATCTTTCCAAAGGATATTAGTGTCGTGTTGGGATTCGAATAATCGACCTTCGCATCTCCTGTCAAGTGTCTTAAACCACTAAACCGAGACACTCCCTATATACCGTGTGAGTCAAAAAGAAATTACACCTATAAAATTGCTAACTATTTACAAAATCATCTATGAACAGTAAATTATTATACATCTTATGACAGAGTGTTGTATACCAAATCATTTGGTATCATTTTGTGTGGCATGTGTTCACACTTGGATGAACAGGGGGCATTGTTTGCGAGAGTGCAAAAATGTGAGTGAGAAAATGAATTGAATGTATCAAATGAAATTCACTGCATATGCTTTTTGAGGAAGCAAAGTGACACTCGCGGGCACAAATCTTCGTTGATATTTGGTATCCGATATTTGATATGTGTGGCATATTAATTTTGTTAGGGATGTTATTTGGATCTGCAAAGACCGAATTAATACCCAAATCCCAATTGTTTTATTCAAACATCACATAAGCAACTTTGGCGCAAGTAGATTGTTGCACTCTCGCAAACAATGCCTCCTGTTCATCCAAGCTTGAGCACATACCACACAAAAATTATACCGAATTATTCGGGATAAAATACTATTTAAGATGCTATTTTAAGATGTATAATAATTTACTGTTCATAGATGAATTTTAAAATAATTAGCAATTTTCTAGGTGTAAACTCTTGTTTTGACTCACACTGTATATGCATTTAGTTGCTGATGAGCCTTCCAACTTCTACATCTATATCTATATATATGTATATAAACAAATATATATATATATGTGTGTGTGTGTGTGTGTGTGTGTAAAGGTAAGGCAAGTTTTAACTCACTACTGATTACATAAGGGAGAACGGGATCAAGTGGGACACGAATTATGACGAGAGAGTCTTTATTTTTAACTTTGTAAATGTATATGGTAGCCATTTCTTTTTGTTACAGTATGTAGTACTAATACCAGGCTACATAATCACACATAATAAACCCACTATATATCTATGGGATTTGTATGCCATTCATTATTCATAGAGAAGTCTTGACCGGGGAGGATTGGGGCACCCCAGGAGATGAACTTGGACTATCATGCTAAAATTGCTATGAAAGGGATTGTTCCAAAGTAAGTTTTGTAGATATCATAGGTAAGAAATCATTTTAAAGTTCCCGATTTCACAGTCACCTGTAAATTTGACATAATGATAGGCATTATAAACCAGTTGTGAAAAATATTATAAACAGCAAATAACATTTTAGTAAGTTTCTACCTAGTTGTAATATGTTTTCACTATAACATCGATTCTTAATAACATGCAAATATCATTTTTACACCCGAGCTTACCTGAAGTATTTTGAATGATCTATACACAAGAATTGGGTATTATACATTTATTACAATTTATTTATGTATAATTTAATTTTTTCCTGCCATATGTCTATGGATATGATGAATGATGAAAAAACATCGCATTAAAGATAGTATTAAATGTGGAGTAGTGAATTAAGACTGTAAGGAACTGTATAATACAATTTCATGTATCTATTAGCAGTTTGCTTATAAAACATAACAAAGTAAACACTAAAAGAGAAAAATCTTCAAAATGTGTACATTTTCTAATAAATGGCAATTGATAATGTCATAACTTCCTCATAAATATTATTACATTACTACTATATTACATCAACGGCTCTTTGAAATAATTCTGAACAAGAATTTTATATAATAGGTAAACTATTTGTTTTATGGCATCGCACGATCAGTTATATTGTTGTGTGTACTTTGTCGATCTTCTCAATAAAGCCAAGCCCCAATTAATCAAAGTAGATGAATTAATATATATTTGTTATTTGTATTATTCTCTTTTTATAAATGTTGAAGTTTCCTGATTTCTACTCTCCACAAGATAATAACAAATCAATATTGTAGATATAATGACTTCTATGAGACGTTACATCATGTTATCATCCCGATGCGTGCCGAGGGGTAACGACACGATGTAACGTCCCCGAAAGCCTATAAACACAAGTATGCCGCGAATATTAAAGCAGTCATTATATCTTTTATATACCGAATTGACACACAAATCTACCAAGAATTATTACCTTATCCTTTTCTTGAGTAAAGATTGGTTTAAACATCACAATAAATCTGAAACATTGTTTGTTAATCTTCACTGGAAAGATTTCTGAATCTTACAATCATTTGAGAATCACAAACAAAAAGCACTATAGGTATCCGCGCTCGCACAAAGAAAATGTTAACACATACACCAATGGGGATTGCAGCATGAGGGCACTTTTGTATTAAAGACTATTGACCGGTAGGCGGGTATGAGGGCACTTTTTTAAAAAGACGATTGACTGGTAGGCGGGCATGGCTAAAATAACGACTCCAATTTCGACCAATCAGATGGCTAGATTTATAAAGTGAGGTATATACCGTGCGTTCCAAAAAAAACTATACACTTTTGAAATGGCAGGAATTGCATTTTTTATTGTAGCATTGTGACTTTCCCTGGTATACTCAGTGGTGTGCATGGGAGTCAGATTGGGGTGATGGTAGATGTTGTCATATGGCTCCGTTTAGTCTCATTTCACGACGCCCCCTATCGTCAGACCATGGTCAGCGTCAGCAGCCTAACATGTTAGCCTATGGACGTTTTTTTTTTTTAAATCGTTAAAAATTCACCCACCGTAATTTTTCAAAATAGGTTGCAAGCTCGTCATTGCCTTTAATACACATGTGAAACAAGTCTAACTTTGGACTCAGTTTACCAAGCGATTTGAAGATTATAGGTCGAGCACACGAAACATAAAACGCATGAATTATCATAGATCACTTCTGCCTATTTCATTATGTCCATTTCATCCAACCCCCCACCGTAATTTTTCCATTTAGTAAAAGCAAACATTTTGCCGAGTTTAGCAAAAACATGAATATTCATGAACGGTCAGACAATACAGCCTTTTAGTACGTAACGTATAGTGAATGGGAATGTGCGATGATCCGTACAGGAGGTAGAGGTCAGTGGTTTGTGCTGGCAATGTTCACGCGAGCGAAAATGAGACAATCGGAGCAATATGAATTTCCATGTTACAAACTGTTATTTTTTACATCTGTGACTTTGAATAAAGACCTTCAGGCAACATTTCAGTTATTGTAAGATTAGTGGAACATCTCATTGATTTACTTAATACCCAGGTAGGGATTATGTAAATTGTGTTTATTCAAATACGGTTTGTTGAAAAAAGGAATGTCACAGATGTTGGCTACTTATTCTTCACGTTATCGAAATGATTTACCTCTACAATAAAAAATGCAATTACTGTACACTCATGCATAAAAGTTTGGTTTAATAAACCATGAAATTCACTCAGCAAATCATGAATGTATCATATCACCCTCAATTTTTTAAGCTCCAAAGAATTTACCTCTCACAAATTGGAAGGCTAATTCCTGCGCAACCTGATTTAGATACCCTTTACAAAAGTGAGCAGTGCTCACCCAAGCATGCATTATTTTCGAACTTTATGGTGTCATATGGAAGTTGAGTTTATGAGATTCCCATACATATAAAACTTTTTCCCCAGAATTATATATTATTTATTCGGCAGCCATTTCAAAAGGGTGTAGTTTTTTTGGGGGACGCACGGTAAAACAAAATACTGTTCCCTTTCCCTTCAAAAGCCACTCTATATCTGAAGGGAAAAGAATGATAAAGTGCCATGGCAATAATACAAAAACTTGCAATACCAAACATCAACGATGTTATGAAAAGAATGTTTTCATATATATTATTATATTCTTAATGACTCTTTAAACGTACATGTATGCAATTTATATTTGTTGATGTACATGTTCTTTTACAACTTCCTCTTTTACTTCTTTTCTTCATATGTCTCCTCTCCCTTTTTCTGACTTCATGTTATCTTTTGTTTCTTATTGTTGCTGCCCAATATTCACAAATCAACTGTAGCTTTATTTTATTTTTAATATATGTAATGAGTCTTTTAGTTGTACACATGACCAAATCAGCCATCGGGCTGCGATACATGTTTTTAATAAACCTTGAATTTAATTGAATTTCATAATCATAATGCTGTGGATTGGGGTATGGATTGACTTATTAAAAGGGAAAGTCCATCCTGATATTAAATGTATAGACTAGTTTTGGAAACGCCCCCCCCCCCCCTCTCAAAAATGAAATGGAAGCTGTCATAACCAATCATGTGAAAGAATATGTTTTGACTAATACGTGATGATACAAATTTTGCCCGGAAACCACTTACTAATTGATATATTTGGTAAATTATCATATCGATCCGGACTGTATAGATATCGTGTAGAAAAAGTCTTGTCCCATAATCTTTCTTTGTACAGTGTAACTTTACCAAGACTGGGCTAAACTTCTTATCATTTTGATGATTCCAGAACTTTGCAGTACACACAAATACTTATATAGTAGATCAACCTTTTCTGATCGATTCCACAACGTTTCTTTCACAGTGCAATCACTTGACCCGAACTGGTCTTTACCTTTAAGTTGATGATAATAAATGAAGAAAACAAAACATGGACAGATCAGTGAGTGTTGGAGCAAATTCCGGAAAAATATGATTATTGGAAATATGTTTATGAACCATCTATTCCGTCATGAATAACGAAGATATTGAAAGTTTATTAAATTAGTTAAAGATCATGGAGTAAAATGTTGAACAGCGTTTGATATTGCAACTTTATCAAAATTAAATTCCCTTTTTTTTTACGCACCATAACAAAAGTATATTGTACATTTCCTCTTGAAATTAGTTTAGAACAGATATTTTACAGATTGCCTTGTTTATATATTTAGTAGTAATAATAATCACATCAATCTGTATTGCGTAGCTACTTTATAAATAAACTGTACTGCACTGTGATGAAATGACTAAGCTTTGGAGCGGCACCACTGAAAGCGCAATCTCCAATAAGTACGTCTTTGTTTGTGTGTTGGAGGTAGCTTTAGCAGCAGCAAGTCATGCGTACTGCTGAAGTTATGTGAATATTGATGTGATTTAAATTGCACACAAATAATTTGGGGTTATAACATTCAACGCTTTGTAAACAAGCAATGTTATCTTGAATGCAATTCTATGCATTATTGGCAACCTATGGAACTAAATTCAAACAAGTGTAATATGCAGTAATGCTGAGGAATTGGACTCAAGTCTTGCACGGTCATTCTGGACGCTGCAACTTCATTTCCTGTGAATCCGGCAAGCCAATAAATAATCATCCAAGACACGAATGTTTGGCCTTTCAAGCTGTTTTTACCTTCCAACCTGACCACCTTATCCTGAAAATAAAAACATTTTTGTTTGCATCCCTTACATACATACATGCAAACAAACAAAGCATACAAGAAAAGGAATATGATTGTTACCCTTAGTCATTTATTATTATCCACATTGTTATCATAGTTAATATTGGTATTAAGCCCATAAGGATCATTAATAATGTGTTTGAAATGAAAATCAATAACATCCCTGTGGAGGGTAAAATATGGGGGAAAATAATATTACTATCATCAATTTTATTTTAATGGAAGGCAAGGTTTCTTTTTCACAGGCAAATGTTTCGTTTCAAACAGCTTAAAGTATGCTCGTACGTTGTTAATTGCCTGAAGTTTTTAATGTAATTCCTTAAACATTTGACTTGCAGGTCAAGTGACATTTTTGAAATTACAGAATATACAAACCACAAAGATGTATCAATTACGTTCACTTATCATTACACTGGAATTAACTATTGCCACAAATACATTAAACTAAATAATAACTATAATTTGATTAATCAAATTCGTGTATTTTCCTTCTGTATTGCTGTTTTTTATTATCAAACTTAATATCAGAGCCATTGTTGCACATTTAAAACAAATAGCATCGCGTGGTCGGTTTTGGTTTTTCTTTGCTTAACCACTGTCAACGTAACGTCATCACTAAAGTATAAAGAATCAAGGAAGAAATGTTTTAGTTTATTATCTTATTGATTTTGTGGTTGAGACAATTAGCACGAAAATATTTTATAAAGAAGATTCAACAAAATTTTCTAGAATTCGATTAATCTCGTGTGTCCCTACTTCATTTCTTATTTTTAGCAAGCTTGAAATCAGAAGCATCAAATATATGGCGCTGATAACATCAATATTTGTTCAAAAGACCATAGGTTTAAATGGATCTACATGAAGCGCTAAAGTAGAAGGTTCACTTTTAGAAATAGGCCAAAGTACCATCATTGTATAAAAACAAATAATCTTCAAATTCTTACACCAATTTCAATGTTCTGAAATGGATTACAACTAACAGGAAAAACCCAAATAATTGTTGGGTATCATTATACAAAATGCGAATAGAAATGTTTATTATTCTGTACATATTTATTTTGTGTTTGCACGAGACTTATAATTGCATGTATCTATCTATGCATCGCGCCAACACCATAAATGGTGGGAAATAGATATGAGCCTAAGAGCGTATAGAAACAGGCTTGTCTTACCACATTCGGATTACTGTACAATAATTTTAGGAATTTGCAACAATCTAAGATAGAGTACCATAATTCTCCCCACCTCCCTCTACAACAAAAAAGTGTATGAATAATTATGATTATAAAAAGGAAAACACAAATCTTTTGTTTTGTATGATACGAAACATCTGTAATATCCTAAAATTCATAGTGCAGTAATCCGAAAAGTCGCTTTTCATTCAATTAGCAAATCGATATTCTGAAAGGTCACTTAAAAGGCAAGTCCGGCCCGTTTGCAAATAGATCCTACTGAATAGTGAAAATAATCAAACATTATCACCGGATGAAAAATAAGAAAGTTATGGAATTTAAAAGTTTCTAGTTCATGACACAGCGAAATGTTTCATATAGGCTTGGATATTTCCCCCCCCCCCCTGGCGACCGCATAAGGTCCGTTATATGTGTATATAATTTTGTAATTTCATATTAGTACAGTAAAGTATTATTTGTTGAAATGTTATATTTCCCATCGTCTTCGGCAATATTTGGTTGTGTAGAAACGTCTCATTTGAAACCATATTTAAGATAATTAAATATCTGTCTTATAATCTACATTCCTTTTTACGCAATACATATGACAAACTGTTATTACCATGATAATTGTCCAATGTCACAAAATCAATTTCCCTCTTTCTTTCTTTCTTTTTTTTTGTTGGGGGGGGGGGGTCTTTACTTTTGTCAAGAAAAAATAAAAATAATGAGTACTATGACAATACACATCATCAAAATTCACAGCACAATTAAAATAATCTATAACAAAGGGCCTTTTTTCTTTATTATTATTATTTTGCAGGTTGTTAAATTGATGAATGATGCATATTAATGTATTCCTTGCATTAATATTTCAAGTTCAAGTTTAAGTTATTTCCACATGTGGTTCATAAAAGACAAGTATACATAGATGTTCAGACATTAAACAAATGCAAGGTAACACAAAAGTAACAAACAATAATATTAAGAGAAACAAATAGCAAACAAAAACTAAGGTCCATAAACACAAGTCCATAACTGTTGATGTCTTTAACAATTTGTATGCTCTTCTCGTTTTGTTTAATATATTTCTTATACTTCAACAATCGACTTGCGCCAAGTGATGCCTACATAATGTATTATGTTGGGATTAGCGGAGTGAGAGAATGAATCGAATGTAACAAATTAAATGCATTTCATATGCTTTGTTTGCAGAAACAAAGTCACACACACACACGCACAAATGTTCGTTGATATTTTATATTCGATATTTGATGGGTGTGGCGTGATTTTAATTTTGTTAGGGATTTTATTTGGATCTGCAAAGACCGAATTAATACCCGAATCACAATTGTTTTATTCAAACATCACATAAGCAACTTTGGCGCAAGTCGATTTTCGCATTCTCGCAAAAAATACATCATGTTCATCCAAGCGTGAACACATACCACAAAAAATGATACTAAATGATTAGGGATAAAACACTCTTTTATAATATGTATAATAATTAACTGTTCGTAAACATAAATTATTTTCTAAATAATTAGCAATTTTCTAAGTATAAACTTGCTTTGGACTCACACTGTATAATTAGAAAACGAGTAGATTTATATTTTTTCGATACATGAAAATGAATGGGTAACTAATTAGCAGAGACCTAACGAAGGAATCACTTTTATATTGACAGAAACTGATGAATTATTACGTCAGAAAGTCGCAAATTACTCTCCATTTTCAAATCCCTGTCGGTGCATGAAGATCGTATCCCCGTCCTTTAAGCATTTTTCAAGTAGCTGTAGTAGCTGATATTGGTGCTCTGGGGTAAGCGTATCCCTACCAATCTTGTCGGAGGTGATATTAGCAACTTCATAGATACCACCGATCCCTCCAGTCTTGAGAGCCAGTCGTACATCTTTAGATGAGACTTCATCGACGTGAGTAATGACTGCGAGCGGAAAGTGTCCTATAAAATAAACATCAACGATAATGAAACGCCTGAGGAAGTTTTATATATGAAGAGCTTAATTTCAAAAGGAGTTAAATCCACTATTAATGAAAATTGAGTTATTGATATCAGAACATTGTTCACTTAAGTACCTGTCTTTCAACAAAATTATTTACCTACATTTTGGGAGAAATTATGAAAAAATGCACCTTCTAATATCAATTTTTCATAGATGCCTGTAAAAAATCTGGTAAAAAATTATTTTTGTATCTAAAGTTACAAAAATGGATTTAGCTCCTTTCGGAATTAAACTCTTGATATATATATATATATATATATATCGAAACTGTAATCTCTCTTTTTAATATTTTAATATTACCATAAATTAAAAACACGCTCAGTGTTAAAATTTGTCTTACTCACTCTTTATTTATTAGCTTTGTCTGTGGTATATATTTTTATTAAATTTTGCTTTAAAATAGAGGGTTAAGTGCATCAAATATGAATTCCACTATTCACAATTGGCGTTGCTCTGGTCCGATATGAGCTGATGTTTTGTTATTGTTTGCGCCCAGTAAAACAATACACGTTTTGGTTAGGGGCTCATCTATATGGGGCAAAGCGAGTTTGTAAAAAAAAGCATTCCCTTCCGTTTTCGATATCGGACGCACTTACAAAATAGTAGGCTAAATGGACACATTGTAAATATATATATGTTTTCCTTTTTTCCTCACTTCTCATAGCTACATTACATCAAATCCCCCCCCCCCCCCGCTTCCGAAATGGATTTTTCTTTTTGTTGGTGGAAGTCATACAAGGGTACAAATATACCCCCATTTGTTTAACTGCTGCACGACAAAGTATTAGTTGTTAAACCATCGTGAACTTATATTTCTTTGTACATGAAAATTAAGACTTTCTACAATTATTGAAATGTCGCTTAATGAAATAAGAGGATACTTTTTCTTTATTTCTTTATTTCTTTATTTATGTATTCCCTTTTATTTAAACAGGGTAGCCCGTCATTAATCACAGTACTGTTTTCCAGGGGCCCCTGTAAACAAATGCAACATATATGAAGATACAAACTACTTGAACAATATAAACATCATCGAAAACATCAATACATAGTAACATATAACATTAAAAAAGTAAAGAATAAGAGTGAATAATGAAACAAAGCCGTAGTAAGAATGATAGACTTCAATCAGCAATTTCAAATCGATAAAAATATATTCTGATTATTATCAATGATCTGTTCAGATTTTAACAAATAATTATGTTGAGAAATTGATGTAAATTCATGAAAGAAATAAAGAAAAAAAGGCAAATCTATCTTTAACATCGCTGCTTAAAGAAGAGAACAAAAGGTATTCTTGTACTGAGCATTACGCACTGAGTGGGGTAGGCTATTCCACTGAAGAGCACCATCAACTGAGAAGGCACGTTTTCCACATTCTGTTCTAATTCTTGGGATAATAACGCCCACATGTTCAGCATTCCTTGTTGAGTATCTATGAGTACCGGCGGACAGGGTGAACATATCATATAAATATGATGGGGCACTATTATTCATGATATCATACATTAATTTACTTTTTTCCATATCAACCAATTTAAAGGTGCTAAACATTTCAGAGGTGGGAATCAATGTATTTATTTTTAGTATAGGATTTCCCGGCCAAATTCGCGAGTTTGTCATTCAAATTAATTTGTCTTGCGTTCAAATTCGACGGTTTTAGTGCAGTCAGGTATATCTCGGGTTTATATTCATTTTTCTACTTTTCAAATCTATGGAATGTTTGTTAGAATCTACGTATGTTTCATTCAAATTAATGAACAATGTGCTTCTTTCGCTATTTGGTCATTCAATTTGGCGCAACACGATTTTCTGACAACGCGACGATGTACTTCTGGCATTCAAATTAGCACTTTGTGCACTTAAATTGATGGTCAATATACATTTCTCGTTTATAACACACTTTTTATAGCTCATTCTTTTTCTTTCAAGATTGTTTTTTCATGTGTATTTCATAATATTTCATTTTTTTGCATTTATATACTTAAATATACTTATTAGATTTATCTGATATTCATCAGCATTTAAGTTTGATTGTTAAAGGAGTCACATCAAGAAGCAAAAGTGTATTGAATTGATGCCAAATTCATATCATTGCGAAGGGAAAGCCTTACTGATCAAATACAACAAATTTCCTCTTCAAAATACGTTTGGGGCCCGCAGAAATCAACTTTCAAAAATGTTAGTTTTGAGATCCAGATTTACTGCCTATTCGTATTTTTTCGTATTTTTTCGTAGTTCTTCGTATGACGTCACTATTGTGACGTCACACCCTGGACACGGCTGTCTAGCTGCAGACTAATACATGCGCGACTCCGGTGTGCGGCCGGTACCGAGCTGTTTGTCCAGGGTGTGACGTCACTATTCAGAGCTCGCTACGCTCGTGTGTTTGGCTTACGTTCGGGGGCGCTTGGGGGTCTAAGAAGGGTCTTGAAAAATTGCATTTTACGCCTTTCCATGATATCTATATGATTTCTCAGCAAATTATTCGTGTTTTTCAAGAGAAAATCTTTCCATCCATATGTAATTTGTTCTAATTATCAGTTGTTAGTAAATTTTCTTTGTGTAGCTCCTTTAAGAAGAAACAAACGACTTGCATCTACGAACCTGATAGTCTCAATATATTTGTAAATATTCATGTAAGGTAGTTGTTTGTCTTATGTTTCATCATAAAGTTATCATAATTTCATTATGGAAGAAGGGTACAATATTGTGACTAGGGTAGGGACCAGAGTCAACAATTTGAACATGAGTCATTATTTAGCCAAGTCTTTAGCCATCGATCTGCTGGCGGGCAAGTAAACTATGAAACTCTTTAAGAAAAACAGAGGGATGTGCTGGGTATAAGAGACGATGTGAATTACTTTTGTAAAATTCCGAGTCTGTAGTAAAAAGGGGCGATTGAGGGTAAATAATAATAATAAATTGTTTCTTTTATAGCGCTATATCCAGTTTACAACTGATCAAAGCGCTTTACAAAACAAATACATCAATGAATTAAAACTAAACAAAAATATGCTAGAAAATGTACCCCCACCTTTCCCTGGAATATGAACATGTCCGTGCAGAAATGCCATATCCCTTGATTTCGCCCCTTCTTTACTTTATGTCTGACTACACCAATCTGCATTGTCCTGAAAATGAATAAATGGAATAACAGCTTAGACCCCAATGGCAAATCATGCATTTTAACTGCATTATTTAAAAACTGTAAAAGTTTGTTGCAATTCTTCCCCCTAACATTCCTAACTTGAATAAAAATATTGCGAATACGAATGACAGGTGTTAATTTGAATGATAAAAATTACGCTTCGACAAGTGAATATTTATTTGAATGCTAGTTGAGCAGTTTCTAAATTGAATGGCAGATCTATGAAACCCTTCGACCAAACTCCTAAAGTAAATACAAAAACTGGAAAATTGAATGATAATTGGCAGGGCAAAGCCGATCTGCGCTAACTTAAATGCAAAGTAAATGAATTCGAATGACAAACACGCGAATTTGGCCGGGAAATCCTATACAATTCTTCCATCTGCTTGTGTTGCTTAATCAAGATATCTTTTGTTCTTTTATTACAAGTACTCCATGAGACACTACAATAGTCATAGTAAGGTAGGATAAGAGAATTGGCAAGTAGTTTGGCACTATCAATTGTGAGATATTTCCTGACTCTACGCAGTAGGGCCAACCTAGAGGCAATTTTATTAAAAGTGTATTTCACATGATCTTTATGATAATTAAGAAAACTTTATTCAATACAAGTCTATGCGTGCGCGCGTGACTCACTGACCCCCCCCCCCCCCCCACACTCAATACACACACACATACCAATATATCCTTAAATTATATGCTCATAACCAACATCTAAATCCTTATAACAATTTTCAAATAAATTCATAGTTTATGCGTATTCGAGCGAATTCACATTACAGTGATTACGTATACCACCTATTTGCACACCACCCAAAAATACAAATGAATGAACGAAATGCTAATTTTGTTGCTCCAAAATGAATTTCAATGTACGATTATAACGTGATCACATGATCATATCATGCTAAATTGATTGAACATTTGACGAAAAGGTTGCTTAAAACATGAACTTGAATAAGAAAAATGCGAATTTAATTGACTAAATTGCACATTTCAATTATTGAATAGAAATGCAGGGTTAAATTGCAAAATGAATTAGATTAGCAAATTTGCAAAATGGACCTGTAAAATGCAGTATGTAACCAGTTTTCGTTTGTGAATTGAAAATCATCAAAATAGTTACATATAGATCAGCGAGGCCAGGTCGGACATGGCGATGAACTCTCACAGCCCTTCCCTATTTCGAATGGTGTGAAAGAAGGGTGTGTCCTTGCTCCCACTTTGTTCTCCATGTTCAAAACGCTGACCTGCCCATTCAAATTCGGATTTTAATCAATCAGGTTAACATGATTCTCATTCAAATTCATGTTTTATGCACCTTTTTTCGTTAAGCGTTCATTCATTTTAGAATAACATGGTCATGTGATCACGTATTACTGCTCTTCGTAGTTTGAAACTGGTGTCGGAGCAACCAATTTAACATTTTGTCCACAGATATTTTCAATTTTTTTTCTAGCGATTCCCATTAAAAAAAAAAAAAAATTAGGTGTAATGTGCAAATACGTGTATACATGTATAATGACTATTGTACGGATAGTATAAATTTGCTCAGACTTGGTACGTATATGGAATCGGTGGCGGATCCAGGGGGGGCGGGGGGCCCGCCCCCCCCCCCCCCTTGAGGAAAAAAAATCATGTAAAAACACGTGATTGTTTACATTTTGGGGGGACCCACCCCCTGGCGCTCAAGGGAGGGGTGCAAATTTTCGAGGACAAAAAAAGAAGAAATGTGCTCACTACCTTCCCCCCCCCCCCACTGAGCGACTTTCGGCCGGCGCGATTTTCAAATTTTCGGGAGCAAAAATTTGAAAAAAAGTTGGGCCCCCTCCCCTAAGAAATCCTGGATCCGCGCCTGTATGAAATGGTTATAGGAATCTAGATGTAAATGTAGGTTAGAGCGACCGGCCTCACTCAGCTGTATTGCCCTTCTAAAACCCAACAAGCCTGCAGATAATCCTAAGAGCTACAGGCCAATTTCACTCATGTGCGTTCCATTCAACCTTCTCGAAAGGCTCCTTTTGGCCCTACTCAACCCAGTGGTTGATCCCCAGCTTCTGGATGAGGCTGGATGGTCGGAGCACTGTCCATCAGATTGTCAAGCTGACTAATGATTTAGAAGAGAGCTTCGAAAAATGCAACACGGCAGGTGCTGTTCTAGTGGACATCACGCATGACACAGTGTGGCATCATGGCTTGATACTAAAGCTTCTCCGTACCATCCCTGACCGTCACCTATAGTGCGGTTTCTTGAAGCAATCCTATCGAATCGCAGTTTCATAACCAAAACGAACGATGGACAAACTAGCCGACTGCGTCGCCTGCGGAATGGAGTGCCTCATGGCTCAGTTCTATATCCCATGTTCTTCAATATCTACATAAGTGACCTACATTGCACAGCTTCACGACAGTATGGCTATGCAGATAATCTGACATTGCTGTATACAGATACACTGTCGCTCCTAAAGGTGGAATATTTCGTTTTTACCCCAATTCACGGAAATATTTTAAGAATAATTTAGAGATAATAGATCTAGATAATAGTCTACATTCTCAGATTTTATTGAATAATAATTTGCCAATGTGTGTTTTGCGTGACTGCTGAAGCATGTGTATGCTACTATGCTTATCAACTAGGGGACCTACACCATTAAGTCATAAATGACAGTAATGAGGATTAATGCCCCACAAAAGGGCACTAATATAGCACATCGACACGGTTTTGATCCTGGGGCCTCACAGTTACGAGACCATTGCTTTGTCACTGAACCATGACTGTACGCAGCGAGGGCTAGGGTAGGGGGCAGTTTCCATAATATTTAAAAAAACAGAAAATGCAATAAATTTTCAATAATTTATTGCATTTTACCCTGGTCCCCAACATAAAAAATCCTCTGGACGGCCATGCATTATGGCTCAAGGCATGGGCACACAGAAGATTTGTTTATGTTGGGAACCGGGGTAAAATGCAATAAATTATTGGAAATTTATTGCATTTTCTGTGTTTTTTATAAAACTAAAATATTCCACCTTTATGAGCGACAGGAACTGGAGCAAAGTAGAGCATGTGCTTACTGCTGACATGAAGCTCATTGCAGACTACCTCAAAGTGTGTTGACTCAAGCCGGGCGTTGCCAAAACTACTGCACAGGCCTTTCATCTCAACACCAAAGAAGCAAATCGACAGATGACTGCTGACGGGCTCCTACCAAACAACTCTCACCCACTGACCCACATACCTTGGAGTGAAACTGGACAGACAGCATACCTACACACATCACCTCGAAGCCGTACGTGCGAACAACTTGTTGCGCCGCACAGTGGGCCAGGGAGGAGCCAAAGTGCGCCAAAACTCATTTTTGTGATTGTTTTTTTTGTCCTTTTTTTTCTTTTTGCCCAGTTGAAAAATAATACATTGAAGGATACCTCAGTAAAATATTTAATTCTGGTATGCACAATAATGGTATAAATTTACTCCTTCAAACAGCAAAATCTTACATATTCATAGTTTTAGTGCAAAAGTGACTTATTTTATATATCTTTCAATTTAACATGGAGTTTCTAAGCTATTGATGTGAAATTGCTCTCACATATTCCTGATATAGAAGATGTTGGTAATACGTTTAAAGCGGGAATTCCTGGAAATACAAATATTTCCTCTGGATTTATGAAAAACATGGATATTTAGTCAATTTTTCAGTAAATTACCCTGTAATATATTATGAAGATTGTGTTTCTATCATGCAGTTCTTCAATGTATTATCTTTTAACTGGGCAAGACAAAAATTATTTTCTTTAAATCACCAACATGAGTTCTGGTGCACTTGTGTTCCTCACTGGCCCTGTGTGCGCCGCTTGGCTGGCACATCTTGGGGTGCATCAACACCCACCCTTCGCAAAGGAGCACTAGTCCTGGTTTTCAGTGCCGCTGAATATGCTGCACAAGTATGGTGCAGGAGCTCATCACTGGATGTCTCCGCCCTACACCCACATATCTCCTCCCAGTCCCTGCAGGAATTGCGCCACCAAGGCTACGCCGAGAGAATCTGACAGACAAACTAATAAACTAATCCCTTGTTGATAATGATCACCCCCTACACAAAATAACTACAGAATCCCAAGATCCCGACATGCGGCCGCCTTGGCAGATCAGACTCCAGCCTAATCCAAGAGTGGGAAAAGAGCTGGGAAGGGACGACCCGCCCACGGCAGTTCACTGTTCCCCTTGGCATCAAAGCTCCAGTGGGCTCTGAGCGACCTCGGAGGAATTGGGTAACACTAAATAGGTTGCGAACTGGGGTTGGAAGATTCAACGCTAGTATCTACCGTTAGGGACTTCGCAATCACCGGCATGCATCTGTGTTGCGGATGAGCAGACAACAGACCATGTCATGATCTGTCAAGCCTAAAGGATGCACAAGTCAACTGGCTTACCTAGCTTTAAGAAATAACTTTATATAATATATTATATTTCAAATACTAAGAATCTTGCTCTACGATTGGTCAAAAGTAAATCACGTGATGAAAGTTAGTTAGCCCATCATTGCTGGGAGAAGCAAAAAGTTCGTTAGATAGACTAATATCTACACTGTGCAACGCACTTTAATTGTATACGCAACTGACCTCTGAGTGGTAGACGCTGCGTATTGCTCTCCTCTTTAAGCGTTTTTTTTCTTCAATTTCAAATCAATTCAAAATGGTTTATTTCAAATAAAACTTTCGTCGCGGCGTTTAGCCGAATTACAAAAGTTTACAAACAAAATTAATAACACAATGTAATATATAACATAGCATAACATGATATATTGAATTTGTAAAATAAATCAGTATACATACGAGAAATATAGCTTTTGCAACATATGGAAACATAAATTAGAAAGAAATCTGAATTAAATAGCATTAAATAGCACTGAAATCATGTGAAAGAAGGACTAAAGTAAGCAATAAGCGGTAAACGGAACAAGTGTATGTGGTGGGAAAAACGAGAGTACAACTGAAAGGTGAGGAGTAACGTTTGCAAATACACTGTAACTAAGAGTGTGAGAGATTTACAGAGGAAGAGTGTTAAAAGGCTGAGAGGGGGAAAGATATAGGAAGTAGGAGTAGAAAGCGACATTGGAAAATTCATATAAGAGGATACGGAAACGAAAGGAAAAGAAGAAGAAGACGATGATGATGAAGAAGAAGAAGAAGAAGAAGAAGAAGAAGAAGAAGAAGAAGAAGAAGAAGAAGAAGAAGAAGAAGAAGAAAAAGAAGAAGAAAGGGAAGGAGGGGGAAAAAAAGAAGTAGAAAAAAGGGGAGATAAAGATAAAAGACTTAAAAGAGCAAAAGAACAAAACAAAGTGGAAATATACAATCATGCCTAAAGTACAGACAAGAGATGGTGGTGAAGAGGGATGATAAACTATTGCCACATGACAAATTCAGTTAAATTCAATTAAGTTCAATTCAATATGGTAAAACTAGACTAAAATGGAGTAAAAAAAATACTTTAAAAATCATGAAACAAATAAAATACTTAATTGGTAAGAGTGTATACACAGGCAGAGGCAAGGCAATCAAATCAAAGAATGAATGAAGAAGAAGAAGGAGAAGGGAAAGAACAAAGAAAGAAAACAAGAAAAAGAAGAAAATAAGTCTAGAAATAAAGAAAAGAAGAAATAAAAGGAGAAAAAAGGGAGAAAAAGAAGAGGAAAAAGAGGCGTGTCAAAGAACAACAAAGCAAAACAAAACAAAAGGGTGATGAAATTGCTGAGCCCGAAGGGTACAAGAAAAGGAGGAACGTTCATCGTTTACTTTGGTTAAGTGCACGGATGAGGTTCGGAATTGGACTATTTTGCATTCGTTTAGTTTTACATCTAAGTTCAGGAATTTGGGGTTTACGTCTTAGTGTTCTAGTATTATTTTCCGGAGGGAAATAATGTTTGAATTGATCAGTGTAGAGTAGGGTCTTTTTGAAGAACGACAAGCACAAACTCTTTCTTCTATCAGAGAGAGATTCGATGTTCAATTCATCTAGGACAGTGTCATAAGTTGAGTAACGTGCACCGATAATGACTCTCAAAACTCTCTTTTGGACTCTTTCTAACCTGGTGATTTGGTTTTTGGTGAGGCCTCCATTCCATACAGGGGCTGCATATTCAATGACAGGTCTTATGTAGCACATGTATATGGTCAACAAGTCATCATAGGGTAGAACATGACGTTTCAATAGTCTAAGCATATGAATTTTACTGTTTGCTCTCTTTATGATATTATTTATGTTTTGATCCCATTTTAAGTCATTCTGAATAATGACTCCTAATATTTTGGTGGCTTTCACAGTAGCCAGTTCATGATTTCCGGTAGAAACTGCAGGATCGATTTGGGGAACCCGTAGGAAACAAACATTAATTTGAGCACATTTTGGGGGGTTCAACTTCATATGATTATGATCACACCAGGTTAGAAGATAGTCCATAGACTTTTGTAATTCAGATGGTTGGTTACACTTACAGTTCCTACATTCAACAATTGACAGGTCATCCACATATTTGAAGGTAGTTGAGTTATGGAAAGATGGATTAACGTCATTTACCATTGCTAGAAATATTATTGGACCTAATTTAGTTCCCTGAGGAACACCTGCATGTAATGAAACCCAATCAGAACACGTTGAATGGTATCGTACACACTGCTGACGGGAACATAAGAAATCAGTGATCCATGGAATAATGGCAGACCTGGTGCCAAGGTCGATAAGCTTTCTAATGGCTATCGTGTGGTCAACCCTATCAAAGGCTTTGGTAAAATCAGTAACAATTACCGAAGATGTAGCTTTTGGTTTATCCGCATTTTGGAATAAGAGATGTAGCATGTTTATCAAGTAATGGTTTGTTGAGAGGAACTTTCTATTACCAAATTGATTAGGGTCTATTTTGGGTCTTATATCTTGTAGAATCCACTTTGCCATGAAACCTTCAGCAATTTTTGGCGAAATGGCTGGTAAGAGAAATCGGGCGAATTCTGTCAATCGTAGGGGGGTTAGTCTTCGGGATCGGAATAACGATGGCTCGTTTCCAGTCCTTTGGAACCTTGCTTTGGCTGAAAGAGGTATTAATGATGTCTGCAAGTGGGGTCGCAAGTTCTACACAAAATTCCCTGATGATCCTAGCTGATATATTATCTGGACCGCCAGCCGTTGCCTGTTGCATTCTTGACAGTTCTTTGTAAACCTCCCAAGATGAAACAGTCGGACATGGACTCCTAGAAGGTAAGTATGATGGAAGATCAGTTGGGCTGAATTGGTGGATATCAGATGCAACGGAAGCAAAGAAATTGTTGATGGCAGAAGCTCCATGTGGTATCGTCAATATTGACTCTGCTTCTGCTAGTACGCGAACTTTGGCCACGCGCGAACTATATGGTCACACCACCATATTGCATGCACTGTGTACGTATCGTACACTGTTTGCTAGCTGTTAATTGATGACTTGTTGTTCTAAAATGATGGTACTTTATTGTGAGAAGCACTTTCCAACGGGACATCTTGAAAGGCAATATTATAGATTGGCTTTAAATGAAAGGTCTTTTTCTCTAATTCATTGTAGAATTGTTTATAATTTCAAAACAATCGTTTGAACAAGACTGTAGGAACTGGTGACAATAATGAAATCGGTTTATAAATGCTTACATTTAATTTAATTGTGAAATTTAAATACCTTATGTGAACTCAATATGTAACTTGTTGAATAATCTTGTTTCTTGCCTAATTGAAATCCAGACTATCTAATAAAAATTCAATCGGAGAATGAGTTTTAAATGTCATAATCTGTATTTCAATTAAGCAATACACATGCCATCCACCAAGTTACAATATGAGTGCACATAAAGTGTTGAAGGTTGACAATTACAACAAAGGAAGCGGCCTACATAAAGAACATTCTTGTTAATTCGAATGAATTTGGGCAAAATCGACTACCTTTTCGAGAACTTGAATGCCCGTGTTTACCTTTTGGCTATTGCCGAGGTTCATTTAAGTCCCTTTAACGCCCTTAAAGGAATTAATTTTTGTTTTAAAGGCCAGAATATAAATTGACTATCTCAGCCTACAATGGTGTTTGCGCTAATTTGACTGAATATGTTCAGCTACGAAATCGGAAGGGAAAACATATACTATTTTATATTCAAACTCGCTTAAAAAAGATAAATCTAGGCAACGAGATCCCTAATATACCCAAATATTCGGGAAGCTTATATTTTGATGACAAAGTAGGTCGAATAACATAATGAAAATGTATTTTGCTCTCTCACTTCCTCTCTCTCTCTCTTGTTGGTACAGTGTGAGGGAGTGGGAGGGGCGGGGAGCAATTCCATCGATTGACCCCGAATTACACAGAAACGTCACTGTTGTAGGGCAAGTTGATCACAAAGAAAACAAAATAGTTGCTGTATGGGAAACTTTTCCAAATACAATGCAAGGTAAAAAGGCTACACATACGAAAGTTTGTTTTAGGTAAAAAAAAGAGTGTTTTGACAATTTATCCTATTCTATATCATAATACTTAGGGTAGGTGCAGTGAATTGGAGACCCTTAAGCAAGTTTTCTGTGGTGAGGGGCACACTTCATAAACTTCATTTTAAAACTACTTTTTAAGAGCCACCCCTAAATATCTGCATACACCACAACATTCAGTGAAAATTGTGTTTTTATATCAGAGCAAAATTTTACGATCAAAATTGGTTACCTTGGTCAATTTTGCCATTTTTCTCGGAGAAAGAGCCCATTGTAGTCTTCGGAATGAATTAGATATATGCAGTAGTGTTGTTAAAGGCCACAAATGGCGCTATAGCAATATTGGAGCCAACACGGACTAACAGTGATGGGTTCAAGCTTGGTGGTCTCCAATTCCCTGCACCTACCCAATATATAATTACCTTGCCAATCACGCAGACGATGTATGAAACTTCGATATTGTCTCACGACATTTGCATTATGGGCCCTGGCAAAAAGAAAAATAATAATGCATCATACAGTTTGGATAAAACATGTTAATTTCCTGGTATATAAGTCCAGGCCACAACCTCAAATAGATTGATGAGGGGGGGGGGGGGGGGGGGTAGGAGGAGGGGGTTTCAAATTTAGGTGATGCTTAAACACAATTTAGGAATGCAAATCATCAACAAGGTTTGAAATGTATCTAAATTAGATGATCAGAATGCTATAGGGTAAGGGGAATTAATGGCATATACTTGACTTCCAAATACCATAACTGAATAATAAAACAAATGTATAAACGTAATGCATAATTAAAAAAATACGCATACAATAATAATTTTATTTCAAAATGTTACTTACATATACATGTATACGTATAATAACGAAACTTAAAATCTCTAAAACATATTATTAACAACTTTAAAGTATTATTCAAACTATCTGTGAAAAAAAGATCTGTAATTGAAAAACAAGTCAGAAAAAATCTTGGAACCAGCGGGATTTGAACCTGCCATCTACTTCTTGCCGGACAGCGACTCTACCACCAGGCCATCACGATTTTGTCTGACTTGTTTTTCAATTACAGATCGATCAATCGATCTTATACTGGGTGTAAGCCACACATATGTTTAAACTATTGAAATTTCTACAAGGAAGCATTACATGTATAAAAAGATATGATAATGACTCACAGTTTTTACAGTGTGCATTACTTGTATTAAAACATTAACTTGGCTGTTTAAGGAATTTACTCACAGACTCAATAAAATCATGTAAAACCCTTAAAAGTACATTGTCAGAGTACATTGTTTGAAATTTCCCCAGTGCCGAATTAAAATTAATTATTATTTCCAAATGTCTAAAAACATCCATTGCTATATTTGATAACCTCCGTATACTTTTATAAGTTTTCTGAGTCAGACATATTTTCATTTTCCATTTTCACCATCATCATTATCATCACCATCAACATCATCACCATCATCATTTGTTTAAATAATCATCCACACCCCCTCCCCCCCCCCCTCCCTAACCCGGGCTAGCACGCTATGAAGCAAGCACTTACTTTGATTACCCGTCTTCTGCAGATTTCTCAATGAAAAATTTTTGGTAGTGTGTTATTACTTATATTTTCTTTAATGTTCTGAGGTCTCCAAAGAATTTAGTATATTTTAAATATGTTGTATTGCTTAAACTAAATTAAACTTGTATGCTGCAGAAGAAAATAAATTCAATTCAAATCGTTTTTTCCTACATTCTGATTGGATAAAACTATTCATCCATTCGATGGATGTATAGTTGTATAATTGATTAGTTGCATATTTGTATGGCTTCCTGATATATCAGGAAACAATACAAATATGCAACTATGTGTGTGCGTGTTTGTGGTTTGTGTTGTTTCTATTATGCTTGTATATATGTGTGTAATATACATACTTGCATAGGCTTGATGTGACAAATATTAACAATTTTGGTTCAGGTGATTTCTTGTTGCCGCATATACAAAGTCCTCGGTTTTCAAATCTGTGTTTATTTGTTTTTATTTTTTTTGTAATGATGTAATCCGAAAAGGATCTTTTTCGGACATAATTGGGTATTGAGATTGCCCCTGGGTCAATTTTTCGAAAATAGTCATGATCATGTGTACCATACTTACGAAAACACTACTACTGAGCAAAAGGATGCTGTTTCGGCTTCCCTTCCTTGTGATGGCGCTATTGATTGCCAGGTTACTGCTCCTTTCTTGTATGTCCCTTCTGAAAATATGTAAGAAGGAAAAAAGGAATGCAATCCTGTATTACAGCTAATTTCGAGCCCTGATATGGGCATTGTACGTAAAGAGATATGGTTATAATTCATTCTGGATTGTTTATCATGCAGTAGATTTCATTGTTAGAACTAGTAATATAAAAACAAACCTCACCAAAAAAAGAATTGCTGGAAATTATCTTCAATAATAACCACAACTCTCATTTGTTTATAGTGACCTGTGTTAAGCATGTGATTTCGGACCTACTTTATTTGATTTACTTATCTTTCTTTGCTCATTACTCAGCCCCTATACATTTTCTACCAAGATTGTTTTGCAAATGTCATGTATTTGTAATCCTCAACATTCAGTTTGTGATATGAGTAATGAATTGTTAGTCCTTCACAAATGAATTGTGCTCCATTTCTGTAAACTCTTGAGAACTTAACTCAATAGATCATCCATTATTAGGTCAATGAACGTTATTATAAACTACTTACAGTCTACTGATCCCTGTAACAGAGGGGGAAAAGGGAATAATTTATTTAGGAACTTTCTATAGCTTATGACGCTCATCCTGACGGTTTTAACTTAAAACAAACTTAAGAACTTCCTGTGCCTTTACTCCTCGACCCCAGCAAGTGTAAAAGTTGAATAGGGGGCAAGAATATGGTACAGAGGAGACTGATGTATAATGATTTTTGTCAATATGGACTTTGGTAGGTCAATACACATTCCTATGCTGTTGTCAGAGCATGACTTGGGCAAAATGTCTCTTAGATAAGGATTATGATAGATGTGGAAGGAAAATTGAGCTGGCGTCTCTAAAAGAACTTAACTATAATGAAGAGCTACTTTGGATCTCTTTAACGCCCCATATTCCATATTGAAATATTTAAGTAATACTTAACTGGCAGATTCCATTCCCTCTTGGTATATTTTTCGAGAAAGAGTCTCAAAGATGATGTCTGAGAAACCATTTTCTGATATCGGAGTTGGTCACTCTTTGTGGTTTAACAAACAATAATGATAACATTAATAATAATAATTAATATTAATGATAATAATATTAAAAATCATTATATTAATAATAATAATATTAATAATATTGGATTCTTACATAGCGCACGTATCCACCTTGCAAGGTGTTCGAATCGCTCCAACATTCCTGTATTATTTACACTGGTATATACATGGTATTCGAACGATATTCGATTGTTGATTTCTCCCTTCGAGGATACAAATTATTTTAAGAATTTATTTATAAACGGATATATAAATTGTTCGACTTAAATTATCTTATATACCATGCAAAACATAATACAATGCAATTGCAATGTTATTTGCTATTTAATAGAAGTGTATTGCAAAAACATATACAATTAAAGCTAAAGACCAGTTATGGTCATGCAATTGCATAGTGAAAGAAACGTTGTGAAATCGATCAGAAAAGGTTGATCATCTAGCATAGATGTACTGCAAGGTTCTGGGATCATCAAAATTATAAGAAATTTGGCCAAGTCTTCATAAAGTTAGAAGCACTATACACAGAAAGATGTATATGGGACTACACACACGTGCGCGACACGTGCATTTGTATCTCTCAACAGGCAAGAGATATACTAATTTACCAAATATATCAATTAGTAGGCGGTTTCCCGTCAAAATTGTTATAGTCATGTAATATTCAAAACATATTCTTTCACATGATTGGTAATAAGAGCTTTCATTTCATTTTTTGAAATTGGGGCGTTTCCAATACTGGTCTTTACCTTTAAAAAAAACAGGGCGACCCAGAAAAATACGAAACAGAAAATTATCGATGTTTTATCATAACTTAATCACAATTTTGATTACTGAATGACACTTATTTTTAAAGCTTAGATCCTCTTCTTTTATTTGACGCAACTCATATGATGCATATTTCACGCATGAGTGATTAAAATGGATTTGAAGAGAGGGAACCAAAAAGTGCGCTCCCCCTTCCCCCCTGGCTGAGTCGTTGCGAAATATTTAGAGGCGTTGCGAAATTTTCGGCGCGATTTAAAAATGTTAACCACCCCCCCCCCCCCCCCCCTTGAAAAAATCCTGCGTACACCACTGACAGACGGTATTAATATTTGACATACAAACTACCTTATCCCCTTGATATTGATAAGGAAACTATACACATTGTAAATTTAAAGTGCATCATTGGTACTCGCTTACGCGCTTTTCATTTCAAATTAATTTATAAAACTATTGCTTTAAATTACTCTCTTTTCTAAATTAAAATAAATGATTACTAATTGCATTTTAGGGTAATACAACTGCTGAAACAAGGGTAAACTTGTATTGTAATTGTGAAGTCGTAATCCCAATTTTGCATGATTTATTGCATGACTTTACCGAAAACACCAACTTGATTCTATTTCAAATGAATTTGAGAAGGTTTTTTGAGTCTCCTCTGACAACTTCCTATCATTTTTGTTTTTATCCCTCAAAGAAATCAAACTTGATTTTGAGGCCTTAGAGGTATACTTGAGAGAAAAAAAAGAGAGTCAATGTTATGTGGCCTAGGAAAAGTGGAGAGTTCCATCTTTATTTCAAGAAGTGATTTTTTGTTTAAATATGATTAATGCAAAAGCGTACCACCTTTGTAATTCTGTAATAGAAACACGGCAGTTATATTATTTCAATTTCAAAACACCGTTTAAACGTTAATATATTTGTTTGGTATATTATGTTTATGTTGTGATTTGTTGTAATATGCTCATGTCTGAATCCAAATTGATTTATGCATGGTGAAAACTTGATAGTCAATAAATACATTTTTTTAAAGCAAAACGAAATGAGTAATGCTGAATTTGAGTACGTACACACAAAAAACGGAACTAAGTCTGGTGAGTAAAAATCGCAGCTCACTCAATCAGTCGAGAGAATATATCTAATAAATGCATTATTTTACACATTTCTCTTAGTGAAATTTTACACACATGATATTTAAAACGAGTTTGTGACCCGATTATTTTTACTCATTAAAGTACATGTAAGTTAATATTGGATGAGTATTCTCCAACTTTAGTGACCGAATGAGTAAAAATATTCACAAGTGTGTAGAGTGGCTTTTTGCCCCGGGCCCCCACTCAGTGTTATTTAGGGTACGCATATGCTCGTTCCCTCTTTTTGAAAGCACCCCCTATCTGAGGACTGCCAACATTTCCGAACCCCCCTTTCGCGGGCTTTTCGCGGGCTTTTCCTGGGCTTTTCCTGCCTTGGAGACCCCCCTAAATCAGGAAAAATGCTCAATGTACCCTTCTTAATTCGGAATAACATCTCAGGAGTCCAAAGAGATGAGAGAAAAAAGGGAAAACATCCCCTTTTTAAAGAAATCTCCGGGAGAAAAGTCAAATACACCCCTTTTTTACAATTCTCGGGCCGGACTTTGTCGCACGAAAAGTATCCCTTTACCGGACATTTTGGCAACACGCATGCGGTCATTCCGACCCCTGAGTGGGGGGGGGGGGCGGGCTTTTTGCTCCCTAATATGTCACAGACTCTGTATTCGTTGGATGAGTAAACAAAACAAAAACCTCAGTCTCTTCGAAGCTGTACTCGTCTTAGGAGCTATCTTACTCTTTGCATGCGTGTAAATATTTCGCTGATGAATATTCGTACGCGTTCGTGATCGTACGTACGTACCCGATCGTCACGTTTTTAACGGCCAACGAGCCACAGAATAAGTAGATTTGATATTTCTTAATTTTGAATCAGTTAGTAGTAAGGGGATCCCTTGAATTTTATTCAGACTTTTTATAAAACAAGTTAAGGCTACCAATTAGATATATAATCTAGATCTACAGCTGAAATTTTGAAGCTCTTCCTGTGCACGACCAAAGTGTATGGAGTGCATGGCGAAGGACTTTCATTTTTAAACATGCAAACTCACAGTTTTACTTCATAATTCTCGTTCGAGAATATATGAGAACCCGCCAGCGCATGCACAGATCATTATCGTTCCGAAATTTGTCTTAGTGCGAAACACTAGAATTTCGTCGCACAGAATCCGCCGACTCGGAAATCTCCGCAACCTGAGTGACTGAGTAATTGAGGCATTTCTCACTAGTTGAGTTTGAGCGATTTACTCACAACATTAGGTTAAATAACTCAAAAATTTAAAATACTCATTTGCCATGTCACTTTAATGTCAAATTAACAAAACTCATTCATGTGCGTTTTTAATCTCAATTTAATGAGTTAATGCATTCACCAAAGTGTGTCACTTTAGTGTCAAAGATTATTTGCCTATTCGAGTGAAGATTACCCAAATATTTCTATGTGTGTAGGTGACGTAATTGAATTTCAAGTCAGATATTTCAAAATCTACTTCTCTTCTGCTATAGTTGCTTTTGATTTCCACGGGTTTCACTAAAAAACATTACAAATGAGAGATACTAGTGCGCATGAATTGACTGTTGTTTAGTTTAATTGTTATTCTAAATATATCGCTTATACGCTTACCCTTAAAGGTACTATGTCCCTTTTGCAGCCAACCTCAAATTCTGTAGAACTTTGCAGGAATTATGAATATGTTATGTATGTCCTATCTGTGAAATGTTAACGTTATCAGTGTCCTAATATTCAAATTATGTAAGGAAACCTGTTTACTTGCTAGACTTCACTGTCAGGCACTATTGTCAGTATTGAGTGACTGACTGGCTTTTTCTTCTTCTTTGGTAATAACATACATAAAATGAGCTGTAAAGGATTTGTCTACATCAATAACCCACTTATTGTAATGGCCAAAATTAAACTGATTGAATCTTTGCGCAGCATAAAATGTACGACCATGCGGTACAATGGTCTGAAAATCAGGACTATTACTTATTGGCTCTATAGCTCCTAAGTCGATTTGACAACAGTATAATAGTCGTTATTTTCCCACTTAAAGACATTTTCAAGCCCCATTTGTTTAAGGGGAGTTCTAAATTAGTATTATCTTTCAAATGCCATTGGAATTTAACCTTTTTATTTTTTTGGCCTGCACAGGGACATAGTACCTTTAAAGTTGATGCTTATATGAAATAAAATCATATAAATACAGTTTATCTTATATTCGAATGAGTTATTAAAGCAATTTATGCAAGCTAACATGCCATGAAAGTGTGCAGTTTAGTGTTTTATAAAAATCAGATTTCACTAAATTGACTCTCTCCGGACCTATGAAATCGGCTAAAGGGAAGTGGCTTTGTGCGTGACGTCAGAACCGGGATATTCTTATACGCAGTTACATAGACATACTGCGATCTACATGCACATGTTAATAGAGTGGATGTTATTTCCATGTTCTCAAAACGATTTAATATTTCCAGAATGATCAATATCTGACATACAGTTCTCCTCTCCCTATCCTAATGTCAATATTCATGTCATTATTGGCATTGAAAAGTGACAATATCCGTAAAATAACTGTTTACAACTTAATTTTTTTCACCGGCTTTAGTTTGCCAGCTGTGCTGTAAGTAAGAGATATTAGTATGAAAAACCAACGTAGCTGAGTTTCAAAACAAAATTACCCTTAGTAGAATCATGTTCTGAGGTGGAATTTCCTGGGACATAACGATGAATAATGTTTCTTCTCCATTTTCATTTGTCGATAACTATGGTAACATAGAAAAGTGAATTTCTCTCTGTTTTGTCTTTTGGTTTGGTTTAGTTTCGTAAGGGTTTCGTCTATCGCGAGATGCAAGCGATTACTGTGTGTGCAGTGCAGTGTTATTGAGGAAGTAGTTCCGTCAATCGCGATAAATTCGAAGCTTTCTACATACACGATTTCACAGTTTGTTTTCCGTCTTTCCTCTCTTCATTTGGTCTGGATTGTCTTCCATCTTTATCCATACTTTTCCGTCGTAGTGATTTCAACTTGCAATTAATTGTAATGAATAAATTTGACCACAAATCCTAGCAAAATAATTGATCTCGATAGTAGTAGATCGTACGCGAACGCCAAGCGAATGTACGTTTACGTTTGTTTTGATGAGGGCGCAGGTAATGCAAATCCGCTAGCGATACTATGACTACGTTCAATCAGCCGTTAACCCGCACTTCTCGCGGATGAATCGTAACAACAGCACAATCGCCTCGATTTTTCCATCGAATCTATAGCCATGATACGATCGACTAAATGAAATATTCTTCGGTTAGTTTGATAGTTTGAATATTATTTGATTCATAATAATGATTTAATCACCATCAAGTGTTTTTTCCATAATGGAAGAGGTAAAGTCTCCGTCTGATATGTCAAAGTGAAACTTCATTGTGCAATTGTGGTAAAAATGTCCGGCTCCCAATCCCAATATATGCAGGCTTACTGCACGACACAGCTGTGGACACAGCCGTAGTTTCACCTCCCCCCCCCCCCCTTTGTCAACGATTTTTGTTCACGGACAATACATTTTGTAGTATATCAAGATGGATATATTAATGAGAATTAAATTACAAACCATGTTGTATTATAATCTATTCTAGTAAGGGACAAATAACACATAAGTTGAACCTTTTACTAGATACCCGGAAGTGGCCTATGCGCCCCGCCTCCCTTTTCCGACGTAACAGCTTAAGACCGATTCTGATGACAATACGGCAAATTTGTCCCAAAGAATAGGGTGATATTTTCACCCAAATTCCGCTTTTACGGAAGTGTTATATTGTTTGAATGTCATTCGAGGTAATTGTGTGGTTTATAAGCTTTCTGTAGATTTGAATATCTTCCTATTTAGAGATCTCCTATGTATATCAACTTTAAAATGTACTTTTACGCTCTATGTTGTAATTACGTTAGGAGACTGGCTGACAATTTTGACGCCCGAAATCTAGGTATAGATATGACAATTACATCTCTAAGATCGGTTTCTCACGATTTATTTCATTTTCAGGCGGCGATCATGGATTACAATAGGAGTATAAGGCTACTCTTAATCTAAATGATTATTTAAAGCAGACCAGTTGTACCAGTGGTACTTTTGGAGTCACCAAGGCCTAACATTTTAACCAGTACCTCGAATAGAAGGCATGGTATATTTTATATCCTGCATCAACAAAAATATTAAAATTTAGAATTTTAAACATGTCAATTTTTGTCCAAAAAAAATTAAAATATTTGTTTTCAATACCGGTAAATTAAGATTTGAAGAAAAAAAAAATTACACATTAATAAGGCTACAGGTTTTTTAAAGCTGATTCTGATGTTAATTCATCAGTTTGATGTCAAGAAGGGAGTCCTCTGGTGTCATTTTGGTAAAAAAAAAATACCCACCATTTGGGCTCATGGTTTAATACATTTATTGTATGACTATGTTTTTTAAGAAGCAGGGAATCTGATTGTGATTTTATTACATTTATTTCATATTAAGAAGGCGGCTTATGAGGGCGTCATTTTTTTATATCCAATATGGCCGCCGCAATAGCTTAACAATCTCAATGTATTTTTAAAACGAAAATAGCTTTTTTTAGAGTTTGAATTTATTGATTTAACAGTTACAGTCAATCTGATACTGATGTTATTACATTGATTTGATATCAAGAAAGGCACCCTGGGACAGCGTTTTGTTAAAACCCAAATTTGTTGGTATTGGTCAATTTTATAAAAAAATATAGGACTTGAATAATGAAGGTGTCTGTTAGTATTGTATTAACAAGTATACAGAGAATCCAATTCATATTTCATTTTATTATGTTCGATTGCCTTGTCGTGCCTCCATTTTGGAAAAATTCAACATATGGAAACTTGGTATAATCCGCTCAATCTGACTTGCGTGTTTAAAACAAATAAGCGGTATGATAATAACATTTATGCCTTTGAAAAGTCTTAAGGGTTTAGAAATCCGATTATGATGCTACTTAATTGATAACATTTAAGGATCTCACCATTAGGCCATTATAAAGGGCATTTATTGGGCACTTTGGCATTTTAAGATGTCCTATATGATATGGCTACCCTGGGGGAGGGGGGGGGGGTATGCCTCTTCATGTTCACCAGGCTAGGATTCGTAATAAAGGCTAAACATTTGCTCCATTTCTGTACCCAGTTCCATAATGTTTCTTAAACTCGCCAAGCTAAGCGCCTTTAGAGACCGCCATGCTTCTGTTGAAGTTTAATATGGCCACCAGACGCGTACGCAGGGGGGGAGGGGGGGTTGAACCCCCCCTCAATTTTTGTTGTGTGTTTTGGACGAACCCCCCCCCCCCCACCCCGCCCTCAATAAAAAAAATTGTGCTAATGGGTGACCAAAAAGGTGACCTTACCCTCCCCCCTCCCCCCCTACGGAACGAAATACCGATCGGCCAAATTTTAAATTTCAATCGCTTATTCTGCGAAATTTTTCATCAAATCCTGGACCCCCCCCCCCCCAAAAAAAAAAAAAAAAAAAAAAAAAAATGTGCTCTCCCCCCCCCCCCCCTCCGCTTATTCTGGCTGAGTCGTTGCGAACCACTTCAATTACACACACACACACACACACGCATAAGAGGTAGGCTGTATGACATCATATGGAAACGTT
Source organism: Strongylocentrotus droebachiensis (assembly GCA_035222895.1). Taxonomy (NCBI): domain Eukaryota; kingdom Metazoa; phylum Echinodermata; class Echinoidea; order Camarodonta; family Strongylocentrotidae; genus Strongylocentrotus; species Strongylocentrotus droebachiensis. Next base: position 35,508 of record JAVYIG010008772.1, on the reverse strand, counting down.
TGCTTGGATTTGTCTCATAAAAGAAGTTGACCACAAACTGACTCTCACACGGTGCTCAGGGGTCACGGGCAACTGGCTTCATCGGGCAGGTAGTTCCATTATGTGAATGGGTAAATTAACTATTACAAAATGAGGGGACAAATTACATTGTACAATAGGGACACACATTGTTTTTATTGTGCAGAACATACTCTTGTATTGACTAACTTATTGAATGAAACTATAAAACCGAAATGCATTTTGTATTCTAACAATTGGAGTACAAAGAATAATAACAGGTGAATGAAATGCATAAACACCACAAATACCTGGGAAGGAAGCATTCATAAATTTGAATACATAAACGACTCCGCATGAAACTATAAAAGTAAACCAAAATGTAATTTGCGTTCTAGAAATTGGAGTACAAAGAATGATAGCAGGTGAATGAAATGCTTCAACAACACAAACACCTGGGAAAGAAGCATCCATAAATTTGAATAATTTAGTTGATAAACGAATCCGCATGGGGACGTTTGGAGGAGCAGAAAGCAGTGGATTCGAAACAACACAAACCCATTTAACAGAATGTCGGAACGTAAATTGAATTTGGCGCGGTTGGAAAATGCATCTTTCTACCCTGCGACTTTAATGGTACGATCCATTACATTAAAACAGTAAAATGGCTCTTATTTTAAAATTACTCATTAAATAAAACCCAAAACTTCAGTGATATCAGACAAAATATGTTATATCTTACTAATAATTACAAAAGATGTATAAACATTGTGAAAGTGTAGCATTTTACGATAAAAGACACCAATTTAGCGAAGATGACGTCATTAGAACCTGTTTATGTGCGCTTGCATCAGGGAATTCAAGGTCAAAAGGTCAATTCAGACGCTGATAAGTTATTGGTCAAGCCTTTTTGTTTCCCTTATTCCGACAAAATGATACAATCAATCAAAACAAGTTTAATACCAGAAGAAAGCTAATGATTAGTATTTTCATTAACCGCTTGCCCCAAAGTCGCTTGACCTAAGTGAAACGAGTGAGAGCTTGCGAGAGCGGCCAAAGTGTGATTGAAACTCGCTATTTGTTCTTCTCTAACGCAAAAAGAGACGAAACTGTGCTGGATAAATATATTTTTCCGACAAAAGTACAGAAAATGTGCATAGTGGTCTTTTTATATTATACTTAATGACATGTTACCCGAGTGACTTCCGGGCACCCTAATGCTGGAAAGAAACGCACATTTTAGAAAACTTTACTTTTTCATGGAAAAATGCTTATTTGTTCTATACACGCAAGTCAGATTGAGCGGATGATACAACGTTTCCATATGTATATCATTATTTTTTTAATGTCATACATTCTTAAAAAAAGAAAAATAAAATAAAAAAAGAGTAAAGAAAATAAGGAAACACATCAGGAACAATTAAAGACAAGATGATCAAAGCGCGCGCGAAAGAGAGAGAGAGAGAGAGAGAGACTAAATAAAACACCTAAGAGAAGAAGATTTGAAACAAAAGCAGTGCCTGTCTTAGAACACGTAGGAAATGAAACATGTGTGGTGTATGCTGCATAGATGGGCTGGTTAAAATATAAGTATTACGTGAACCTCGTAATCCCTCAAAGGTCTTATATAGGCCGTAGAAAATTAACAATAAAAATGTTGTGTTCAGTTTTGTCATTTACAGTGAACCTCGAGCGAACATTTGACATAACATCCTTGAAGTTACAACACTTTTAGATTCTTTGTCCCCATTAACCATATACTTAATAACAAAAATTAATTGTTTATTCTAGCTATTGGTTTTGAAAATTGAAGATTTCGCTTTAAAGTGATGGCTTTATACAGTTAGGATTTTACCAAAATGATCGTCCCGTTCCTGACATGCTATTCTATATCTGAGTACCTAATGTTTAAATAAACGTTTATTATTGTATTCCTTCTTGTTTTTAAATTGCGATTTATTTGAAGTGCAAACGGCGGTCACATAGGATTGTATGAAAATGGCAGCAATAATATGATAATAGAACAATAGGAATATTGTCATCTCATGAGACCTTCAGCTCAATTGGCAGCCATTTTAATTGTTGACACCCCAGGGGACTCTCTTCTGACATCAAATTATTGCTAAAATAACAACAGCATCACATTGTCGTTATGCCCGCGTCACACTGTCCCGAAGTTGACATAAGATGGACACACGATGAAGGAAAATTTCAAATTCGGCTCTGATCATAAACACATCGGGCCATATCGGGCCATTCGTGAGGGCATCTGAAGCAATCGTATGACCGCCGTTGGATTTTCAGGCTCCGGCAGCAACTTTGTGAGCGGTGGCAAAATCTTTGGCGTGTCAAAAAATTGCCCGAAGACCTTGCGAAGGTTAATTTTCGTGTTGTATTCGTAAGTTCATGTTGCCCTTCGTATGGCCATCGTGAGGGCATCTTGTCAAATCGTGTCATCTTTGTAATTACTTCGGGTGATCATCGGTGCCATCGGGCACTTATCGCCTCACGAAGACAATACGAAGGAAACAAGAAGCTGCCCGAATGTCTTTGGAAGGCAACACGACTACGTGAAACCCTCGCAATGCCATCGTGTAGCCATCGTATTATAGTACGATGACATCCAAATGGGACTATGGTGTCGACGAAGACAGACGATTTTAAGTAGCTCATGCGTTTCTCATGTGTCATGGTAAAGTGGATTATGTTGCAATAACCTATATTTTTCGTATCTGTTTGTTTTTCAGATTCAATATATCATGCTATGCAATGTTTTATATTTACATTAAGTGTTTTTAATTTAGCTTTTTGTAATTTTGTAAAAGCCGCGATGAAAGCTTTATTTGAAATAAACCATTTTTAATGATGAATAAATGAATATAAAAAGCCAGTCTCATAGCCAGAGGCTTTTTCAAGTACCCCAAAAGTGCCCTTTCTTACGTAGGAAAAGTGCCCCTATAACTTCGTAGGAAGTGCCATTTTTTACAGAGCAAAAGGGCCCATTTTACCTTAAAAAGTGCCCATTTCACTTTTGACAAGTGCCCCCTTCACCTTTGATAATTACCCTGCTCAAATTTGAGAGGTGCCCCTTTTTCTTTGACCAGTACTTCTTTTCCTTTGTAGGAAGTGCCTCTTCCTCTTTTAATAACTACACACTTTAACTCCGATAAGCACACCTTTTAATTTCACGTGCGCCCCTTTTCCAATCTAATAAGTGACCTCTTTTCCGTATGATAAGTACCCCCATTAAAACAAAAGAGCTCTTTCCCCTTCTCAAAAATGCCCCTTTTTCACCTATTAAAAGTGTCCCTTTTCATTCTCATAAGTACCCCTTTTCATATTAAGTCAGTGCCTCTTTTCATAAGCGATAAATGCCCCTTTACACCTCTAACAATTTTCGTTTTAACAATGATACGTGCACCTTTTCCTTTCTAATAAGGGGCCTATTCCCTTTTTATTAATTCCCATTTTCATGAATACCTCTATCAAAATATGATGGGTGCCCTAATTCCGTCGACAAATTCCCATTTACCATTCTCATAAGTACCTTTTCAATCCTTGGTGAGTGCTTCTTTTCAGGTATTAGAAATAAGTATCTCGTCCTTTTCGATAAGTGTCCCCTTTTCTTCTCTTTTTGAACGTGCCCCTAATTTAAAGTGAATATTAGGGCGATTTCTCCCAAAGCCCGCTCGCTACACTCACTCCCATTGATTTCATAGATGATTATGTTACTTATCAAAGGTCTTTTTAGTCTTCCGTTATGAGAATGTGAGTATAACCCCATTAGTATTGGATTTAATTATCTTTATAAGATGTAATTTTTTGCACTGCCACCTCACAAATCTAAACATTTTTCCTCGCTCGCATATGAATATTCAGACCATCATACCCAACTGCAAAATATGATGCTTAAACAATATGTTGTATGATGTACGAAGAGAAATAAATATTGAAAGCATCCAGTTAATGTAACCACAATGTATAGGGGTACATACTTATGTCTAACAAATTGTAGATTTAAGATTTGAGATTTCCCTTTGTAGGTGCCTTTTTTCCCAGAAAGTGCCCTTTTTTTTGTTGGTCCCATTCCCCAATTTGGAAGTCGCTCCAACGCCCCTGCTCTGAGCATCATTAATTTCCGATCAGCAATTGAATTTCCCCACCGTCGGTCGAAGGTTTTATACCATCGGGAGGTCACGTGACGCCTTCGTGACTTAGTTGGAACGCATCGTACTCTCAATACGACGTCGTGTAGCCATTGTGTGTCCTTCGTGTGGCCTGCGGGTACACTTCTTATTACAAATTCACATCTTCGTTTTGCCTTCGTGTGTGGTTCGGGTGCCATCCTGTGACCTTCTGTAGGCATCGTACTTGCTTCGGCTGTTGGTTGGCTGTTGGCCAAGTTCGGGGCCATCTTCGTGCGAAGTTCAAATTTCATTCACCGTATGTCCATCTTATGTCAGCTTCGGGACAGTGTGACGCGGGCATTACCGATAACCAATTACTTGGGTGCATAAACCACACTACTCAGTGATCTACCTATCGGCCTATATGATCATTAGTCAACGACGGATCCATGATTTTCCAATAGGGAGACCGGACCTAAGCCAATGTGTGCGCGAAGCTCGCTGTGAGGCCGGGGGGGGGGGGGGGGGCATCATGCCCCTCCTCCACGATTTGTATGATTGTTCGGAACGCATATGGATGGCGCCCCGCCGCTCGCGGACTTTTTTCTTTCGAGTCTTGCGCAACTTTTAAAAGATTTTTTTTTAATCGGACCTCCAGGTAAAAGGTAACGTGACCTTTTGTCTTTGCATGTCAGCCCGAAAATCGCTCATTTTCGTGATTTGTGTACAAAACATATGGAATTGCTTTTTTACTAAAAATAGATCAAACATTGGTATTGGGTCTTGTTTAAAGTTTAGGTGGTTGTTTTGGGAGTCAAAATATTTGAATTATAGTTAGAAATGAAATTTAAAAAAATAAAAAAATACATAAGTTAAAAAATTACAATGAAATACATAAGAAATTATCAAAACAAGAGATAACATAAGGAATAAGCTGGAGGAGAAAAACACCAACATGGTGTTGAAATGTTAATCAAGAAAAATCTTGAGAAACACATTGTAGGTTACTGGACATTAAATGAGAGAATGATGTTGATGAAGCTGAAAGCTAAACCGTTTAACCTAGCAGTATATGCCCCAACCAGTAATTACAGTGATGAACAAGTAGAAAAATATTACGATCAAATAGATGAAATGCTAATGCATTGTAAATCAACAGAAGTTGTTATCGTGATAGGTGATTGGAATGCTAAAGTCGGAGTAGGTAAGGGTGGAAAGATTGTTGGACAATATGACCTAGGCCATCGTAATGAACGGGCTGATCGACTTGTTCAGTTCTGTAAGAAACGTGATGTAGTGATAACCAACACCTTTTACCAACAACATAAAAGAAGAACCTACACCTGGAAAAGCCCAGGAGATGTAAATATAAATCAGATCGACTACCTGTTAATAAAGAACGGGTTCAAGAATTGTATCAAGCAGGTAAAAACATGCCCAGGGGCTGACATAGATTCTGATCACAACCCGGTGATTGCAGAAGTTGAAATAAAGCTAAAGACTACACTCCCCAGAACAAAAAGAAACCCTCTTCCGGATGTCACAGCTCTAAATAAAACAGACATAGCAGAAAAATACATGATGGAAGTTAGAAATAGGTATAATTGTCTAGTCACCGAAGAAATAGAACAAACAAATAATGAGGTAAATGACATTGAGAAACTAGAAGTGGAATGGAAATGCTTGAAAAAAGCATTCAGCATGGAAATAAGACACTACCAACTAAAAAGAAACCAGCAAAACAACCATGGATGACAGAAAAGATTCTGAACTTGATGCAGGAGAGGCAAAAGCAAGTCAGAAACTCCAAATCATACAGAGACATCAATAAGGAAATTCATAATGAATGTATACGAGCAAAAGAAGAATGGCTAACTCAAAAATGTGTTAGAATTGAGCATTTCTCCAAGACAAACCAAACAAATATAATGCACAGAGAAATCAAGCATGTTAAGAAGAAGAAAAACAAGACAGCAAGCGGATGTATCAAGAACAAGGATGGAACATCTTCCCTCTTTGAAAAGAATGATATTAAACAAAGATGGGAAGAATATATCAAAGACCTATTTGACGATGATAGAGGTCCAGAACTTCCAATCACTGACAACGAGGGTCCAAGTATACTTGAATCAGAAGTTAAACAAGCTCTGCAGTCACTGTGAACTTCTAAATCTGAAGGCCCAGATGGGATAACACGGGAATAACTTGTGGCCTTAAAAGAATTTGGGATTTAACATTTGACTAGTATTTGCCAAATGATACACAATACAGGTCATATTCCTGAAGATCTGAAAAAGTCGATATTTGTGCCAATTCCAAAGAAGCCTAAGGCAACTGTATGTGAAGATTTCCGGACAATAAGCCTTATGAGCCATGTAACTAACTTGCTCTTAAAGATCATTCTCAACAGTATAAAAATCCAAATTGACAATAAAGTAGCTAAGGAACAGTTTGGTTTTAGACCTCAAAGTGTTACTAGAGAAGCAATATTCTGTATGAGAATGATGACGGAAAGGTATATTGCAGTAAATAAAGATATAAATGTGTGCTTTATTGACTACTCTAAAGTATTTGACAAAATTCACCATGACAAATTCATTGAAAGCCTACACAAAATTAATTTAGATGGTAAGAACATACGTCTCATATCTAAACTTTACTGGGAGCAGACAGCTGCATCAAATTTAACAATGAAATTACAGGTTACACACAAATTAAAAGAGGAGTACGTCAGGGATGCGTAATGTCCCCATCTTTGTTCAACTTGTGCACAAAGTTGGTATTCAGGGAAATTTCAGATATGAAAGGTGTTAGTATTGGGGGTGTAAATATTAATAATTTACGTTATGCTGATGACACTGTACTTTGCGCAGAGAATGAAGCAGAGTTACAACATGTATTGGATATTGTATAAGCCAAAAGTGAAGAGTTTGGTCTAAGCATGAATGTCAAGAAAAATTAAAGTCAATGATTTGTAGTAGAACAGAGAATAAGCCTAGAACATGTTTGAAACTTGATGGACATATCATTGAGCAAGTCAGTAAATACATCTACTTAGAAAAAAATATCACAGATGATGCCAGATGCGAAGCAGAAATAAAAAGAAAAATAGAAATTGCTCGGAATACATTTCTGGAAATGAAAGGATTATTCACAAATAGAAAGGTGAAATTTGCGCTTAGGTTGAGACTAGTAAACTGTTATGTATGGTCTGTCCTATTGTATGGAGCAGAAACATGGACAATAAACAAGGCCATGGAAAATAGAGTAACATCTTTTGAAATGTGGATCTACAGAAGAATAATGAAAATACCCTGGAAACGAATGAAAACCAACAAAGAGATATTGCACATGGCAGGGCGTAAACAAATTGCTTTATTGGGATTATTTAAGGAGAGAAAAATCAAATACTTTGGTCATGTTAAAAGGCACCAAAGCCATTTAAAGGATGTATTGGGAGGAAGAGTGGAAGGAAGTAGACCTAGAGGGCAGGCACGTAGCCAGAGTTTGATGTTTTTTTTTGGGGGGGGGGCACATACATGTAATCGATCGAGGTAAACAAAAAATGGGTCTAAAAAAGTTCAACCGATCCTTGAAATTTTGGGGGGCACGTGCCCCCCCCCCCCCCCCGTGGCTACGTGCCTGCTAGAGGGAGACCCAGAATCAACTGGGAAGAGAATGTCAAGAACTGGAGTGGACTAAAGCTGCAAGTGTGCACCAGAATGGCAGAAGATAGAGTGAAATGGAGAGATGTTGCAATCAACCTCCGAACCGGGAGAAGATACTTAGATAGATAGAAGCTGGCTCTTCAAAATTTGTTGTCGTATTATTATTCCAAATGGTCTAATAAATTATATGTAGTGAAAAAGAATGCACAAACATGAATAATTTATGGGTAAACATGTGAATTTTATGACCCTATTTGTAAAAATTACCATAAATATGCAAATGAGCAAAATTTTCAAAAAATTGAAATTATCATAGTGTTCTATACACTTCACTTGACATACGTGAACATTTTCGCGGAGATCGGCCATTTCACGGCCGAGATCTTAAGGAAGCCATAATGCCCCCCCCCCCCCCGGCCGTATATAACTAAGACCTCAAATAGCCCGGCCTTTTTATGGTTAAGCGCGAGCCCATTTGGCTGGGTCAGGAGCAGAGCCTATCAACGCTCTCAAGCTTTAGCAATTCAGAATCTTCAAGCCGTTTTAAGCAATAGAAACTTTCATCTATGGAATTTTGCACTGCCCCTATTGGTTTACTTCGTTGGAAATCAATTATCTCATACACACACATATTACTCTCTCTCTCTCTCTCTCATAAAAACGATATTATGGAATAAAGGGTCGTCATGGGAACCACTTCGATCGTAACTGATTGCTTGAGGGGGAGGGGTCGCGGACCCTCGAGTGCTTTTAACGATTTAGAACCTTCAAGATGGCTATCATGAGCAAAATATATTGTTCATTCCTTCTTGAAATTTGCACAGCCCTTAACAGTTTATCTCGTTATAAATCATCTCTCTTTCTCTCTTAAAGACAATGTCAGAGAAATGTTTTTCGTATTGTTTTTTTTTCTTTTCAGTTTTCATCGAGCCAACTCATGGGCAATATAATCCATATGTGTAAATTCAAGTGTTATGTTCTTTTTATCTCCTTTTCCTCTCTCCATATATCCTTTTCTCTTTTATCATTTATTATCTTTCTTCCAAGGCCTCCAAAAAAAATAAAAGGGCCGAGGCCGTTTTCTCAGACAAATATAATGAAAATTAGATTTACTCAGAAATTCTAAGCCCATGATGTTGTACACAATACGCATAATACCTAAAGAAAAAACTAACACATTTTTGTTAAATCTGATGTTTAGATTTTTCCATAAAAGAAGGACCCTGTAGACTTACCCATCTGCCTGATTACATCATCTTGAAGAACGGTGTTCTCTGCTCTTTCACTATTAATACCACGATTGTCGATAACACTCAAGTGGTCAGTCAAGACTACCTCTAGACTTTCCATTGTGAAGGATCCATGGTACTCCTCATGTGCTGTCTGAATTCTCTGTGCATCCTTCAACCCACCATGAATAGCATACTTGATGGAATTAGTCAAGGATGTTTTACCTATCCCAATTTCACCAAAGATATTGATAAACAAACGGTTTGGAAACTGCACCTCTGTTGGAAAATTATCTGAATCTCCAGGTTTTTTTTGTTTAAGTTTGCTGCGTTTTTGATTAATTTTTCCCAACAAGGCAATTTCTTGATTCTTTTTCTCAAGATCACTCTCCTTTTGTCGTATCTCTTTCTCAAGATCACTCTCCTTTTGTCGCATCTCTTCCTGGTGTACCCGTCTGTCATGTTCACGCTCTAGTCTCAATTCCCTAAGTTCTTTCGTAATGTCATGCCTCCAGTTTTCATTTTCTTTGGAAGACGAATTCCCCATTGCGATTGATGCTCTCTGTGATCTGAAACGGATTGTTCGTTGCCGAATCAGTTAATAACATTTATTGGAAAGTAAGTGTACACTTATATGGCCGCAGCACTGCTTTGCTGTATTTACTTTGCCAAATAAGGATTTCCTTGTACTTTACTGGTCAGAATTGTGCCTGTAGTGATTTGTTTTTAGTTGTTGCATGAGTTCCATGATGCTCATTGGCTAGGGAACAAAATGCACTTTAGACCAACAAATGAGCTTTGTGTTTGTGTGTAGGGGGGAGTTGTAACGATGGCATGACTCTGTGTATAAATCATGCATAGGCCTACATAATCGCATATCACAAGAAAAAAATATATGTGCACGTCGTTGTATCAATTTGGATATCACCAAGCTCAACATTATGGGTGAGCGCACGGATATTATTGTTGGAATCCTTAGTTTAACTGAACGTAAAGATATAAAACAGTTCACTCAAAGGCATAAAAATCCAAGAATTAAATTTTGCTACAAAACATTGGAATTCAGAGATCTGCAGAACTTCGAACCATCTGCAGATCCGTGGCATGCCGTGATTTTATTACATTCGACAAAATTAGGGAGGCTTTCCCTCACAGATGTTCCCGACGCGAGGTATGACAAGTTACTGAAGGACCTCGAAAAAGCCTACAAGGGTAAGAGAAGTACCTATTCGAATTTCTATTCCTTTAATTTACACAAGATTGTTACAAATATTTACATGTATATGTATCATTAGCCCCGAAGAGCCGTATACGTGAAAGTGGATACGAAAAATAAAGACAATGTAGAATGTAAACGCTTTTCCTTGTGACCCACTTAAGGGTCCATTTCTATCATCACAAGCATATCCAACAAAAAAAAAAGGGGGGGGGGGTGGCATTTGCACAGAAAAAATAAAATGAATGGTAGCCCAGTCACACGACCTAACCGACCCCACACCTACTAAAATTGTGCCAATCGGGGTGGCTCTATCGGCAGGGGTGGGTCGGTCTGTTATCCAGGATGTCGGCCAATTGTTACTTTAGTGTCGGTTTTCAGAAATTATCGGGTTGTATGTAGTCTTTCAAAAATGCTCGTAACATCGTCCCCCCCCCCCCCGCCCCCCCCCCCCCGCCCCCCCCCCCCCGAATTTGACCAGAAATTGGTGTGGGACTACTCGCTGACATTTATGGGAGAGCGGGGAAAAGTCATATAAAACGACACAAAGCACATGATTCGATAAGCTAAATAAGATATATGTATTTGGCAACAAGTGTCTGAATGAATGTTGGTAAAGAAGAGCAATAACACAAATTCAGGTATAAATTATATTTAGGCTGACAAAGTGAAAAACATAATAAATTTCAAGTGCAATGCAGTTTGTTGTGTCTGAAGTTTTGTATACCTCTCCGTCATTAGATCATAAGATGAAACAAGATTTACATGCAAGAATAAAGAAAGGGTTTACAAGTATTTCTCTGGAGAATGTAACAATGAATCATACGACACATTAATAACGATCAGACTTGCTATTCGTTTGGTCTACTCCACCTACAACACAGAGCTACGTGCATATTCACTATTCGCTACACACACCCACTATAAAACAATTCTGCTTGGCGTTGTGTAATAATCGGACGAATTCTCCTTAGTATAGGCAAACACAAAAACTTTCTTCATATTTCGTTCATATATAGGTTCCATCTTTTTCGTCTCGAATAATGACAAGGTATTCGTACGGCTAAACTCTCCGAATGGGTCTACTCTCTACTAGTAAAGGTATATTAGGCTCAAGCCTGGTTAAATACTCCACTTGAATGAATTTGCTGGGAAATGTTCGTGACAATCAAATCAATGAATGAACTTCGGTTATTTGTTACGCGAGTTGGTTTTATTATCAGTTGTTCACATGTGTTTGCAGTTAAATGGTTTTAGACAATCCTTTCAGCATATATGCCGAAATATGTTTATATAATTACAATGCGTCCCAGAAAAACGAAAGACGAAAGACTTCATGCATGGCTGAATGTCAACGAAACGGAGTTAAGTCTTTTGACAATTCTGTTTTTTGCTACGGCAGGCAGCCAGTGAAAACGAATTCGTTTGATAAAATTATGGAAATGCAAGCACTACTTTAAACATACAGAACTTTGTCGCTCCTTGCTCATTTTTCGTGATTGGGGTGTCATATGAAAGGGCAGAAACTCAACTTTCTAGAAAAGTGATTTTCTCTTTGAAATTCAGATACCGTCCGCCAAATGACTTTTTGGTTTCCTCTCTTCAAATTCATTTAAATCACTCATGCGTGAAATGTGCATCAGGTGAGTTGCATCAAATGAAAGAAGAGGATCTAAGCTTTCCAAATATGTGTCATTTATTAATTATAAATGTGACTAAGTTATGATAAAACATCAAAAATTCTCGGTTTCGTTTTTTTATGGGACGCACTGTATATATGGATATTGAATATATATGAAATGTGAAATGTGTGAAATAAAACACCACGGTAAGGGGACATGAAGAAGAAAAAATCATTTCGGCAATGGATTCAATGTTTATATTCAAATCCAAGGTCATCAGTTACAGTAAATGGAAGGTTTACTGGCAATATTAAACCATCTAGAGGCATAAGGCAAGGTTGTCCCCTGTCTGTCCTACTTTTTATTCTGAATGTCGAAGTTTTAAGCAACAGAATAAAACAGAATATAAATATTAAAGCTATTACTATCGGAACACACAATACAGAAATTAAAGTAGCTCAACTGGCTGATGATATGACAATTTTTGTACAAGACGTTAAATCTGGAAGGAAGGAAATAAATGTGATTGAAAACTTGAAATAGTATCGGGAATACATTTCAATACGAATAAACCTAAGGCTATATGGCTTGGTAAAACTTCTCCCTCAGAGAAAATAAAGAACATATTAGTTGGTGTGGTACTTCTGTTAAATCTCTGGGTATATATTTTAGTAAGAACAAATTTGTCGGTATGGATATGAATTGCTATCAAGAAAGATTCATTAAAACAGAACAGCTTTTAAATTCTTGAAAACGGAGGAATTTGACATTTAAAGGGAAAGTAGTTATTTTAAAAGTCTTGTGATTTCAAAATAGATTTTTACAGCTCAAGTATTATCGTGCCCTATGGAATGAATAGAAGCGTATGAAAAAGTTATTTTATATTTTGTACGGGGTAATAGAGCGAAAGTGAATAAAGAAAACATGATAAATACTCCTCAAAATGGAATATGGTTGACATGTGTACACAATTTATGTCGTTAAGAATAAAATGGTTGTTAAGCTTCCTGGGTTTTAAAGAACTCCGGTTAAAAAAAAGGGGGAAATGGGCTATTTTCTCGAGTATTGGCGCGAAAAATTGGGAGGGATTAATATCATTATGAATTGTAAATGTTTACCAAAATATATACAATATAAATAATTCTTATAAAGGATAAATACCTATTGTGATTTTACTACTAGTAAAGCAAGTAAATTATGTTTTTAAAAATATACAGCCCACCTATGAAAGTGTTACGAAAGAAATGATTTGGTTAAATTGTGATATCAAATTTAAAGGAAAAGCAATGTTGTATACAAATTCGATAAAATCAGGTGTATTATGTTTAGGGGATACAGTGATAGGAAATTGAATTTTGACAGTCAAAGAATTGAAAGATAAACTTATTATATGATGGTTGAGTGAAAATGCCAAAATACGAACCGCTATACAACAAAGATGGAGGCAAATTATAAAATATGGCAGACAAGTTTATCATTTTAAAGATTACAAACTTAAATCAATGATATATTCTAATTTGAATTTGAATAATTTAGAACTATCAATACACTGTATAACTGTGAAACAAATATATACGGAACTCGTAAAATTAATTCAAAAACCATTTAGGGTGGTAGATTTCTGGAACAAAACTTTACAAACAAATTTGTCTATAAAGTGGAATTCTCTTTGGATACTTCAATTGAAATATGTTCGTGATAATTACTTGATACAATTCAACTTTAAATTTATGTATAATATTTTACCAACACCTTTTAATTTATTCAATGGAAAATCAAAGAAAATGATTTGTGTTATTACTGTAACAGACCTGATACCATAATACATGCATTTTTTTAATGCGAAAAGATTTATCCATTTTGGAACTTTATTGAAATATTATTATGTAACTCCTTCTACAGAAATGTTAAATTTTTGCAGAAGCAAGGTCACATACACGCTCACACGAGCGCACGAATGTTGGTTGGTATTTGATATTCGATATTTGATATGTGTGGCATGATTGATTTTGTTAGGGATGTTATTTGGATCTGCAAAGACCGAATTAATACCCAAATCCCAATTGTTTTATCTAAACATCACATAAGCAACTTTGGCGCAAGTCGATTTTTGCACTCTCGCAAACAATGCCTCCTGTTTATCAAAGCGTGAACACATATAACGCAAAATGATATTAGATGATTTGGGATAAAACTCTTTTTCATATTGATGTATATTAATTTATTGTCCATAGATGATTTTTAAAATAATTAGCAATTTTCAAGGTGTAAACTTATTTTGACTCACACTGTATGTATACATGTATTGTGACACGGAGTTATTTATCGTTTCAATGTTTCAATTATACTTTACAATTAAATGTTCTTTGTTTTTAAGTTGAATATTTCGACAAAATGCGGTTATGATATAGAATCAAATCCAATAAAACTACACAAAATCAAACTGTCGTTGTTTTCCGCCAAGTCCAGCATTTCTCGACAAATAACGCTATTGGTGTATATGCTTTCATTATAAGATCTTACCCGGTGTAACAGTTCAATTGGTAAGAGGAGGGATATTTTATAGCCCAACAAATCCCCCCTCCCCCTTTCGTGGACACCAGGATCACTTTTGCAATTCATACTGGCTCTTTTGATCGTGCAATTGTGTGGCATCAACACTACAAGTAGACCCATGTGGTGCAATAGGTCAGTTCACAAAGTGTGTAACACTGTAGCACACATCACACACTGACGCGAGTTGCGCCGAGGCCCGACATAGTTCGAAGATTGTTCATCAAAGTGACTCGAAAAGAACCCTCTATTTCATTTACTAGGGTGGGTCACTTTTTAACATAATATATACTTGTGTGAGAAATTTATTCTTGTCTCAAGGATTATAATAAAAAAGAATTAGACAATTTGAAGTTGATTTAGCCGATTTACCCTATGTTGTTGTGTTGTTATTATAATTATAGGGAAAGAGAAGATATGTGTCATTGCGGATGATGTCAACATTTTTGGAGAACATTCTCGAGAAGAGCAGTTGCTTAACCTTAAATCTGCCCAGAATTCCGCCTTCGAACACTCAGAAAATGTCATCCTGTGTGACACACTAAATAATTTGCTGGTACCAGACTTGGAAATACTGAACACCTTTTTGGGAAAGGTATATCGTGCTGTGACAGGAAAGGAATTGAAACAAGAGAATGCCCCTGCTATATCGGTAAGTACTAAACAAAATCCTACAATAATTTGCTAATAAGCTTCCGTAACCGGGCAACCCCCCCCCCCCCCCCCTCGGGCAATTACCCCCAAACTACTTACCCCAAGTAGTTGGAGAGTGGACCCGTTGGCCACCACCTTTATTAGGAAAAACCTCTTAGTTTCCCCTTTTCATTTGCGACTTTTTTTTCTTCATGATTTATAACAGTTCTTAAAGGTACTATGTCCCATTTGCAGGCCCCAACAAAATGAAAATGTTAAATTTCATCGGCATTTGAAAGACAATACTAATTTAGAACTTCCCTCAAAACGAAAGGGCTTGACAATGGATTTTGGTGGGAAAATAACGACCATTAGTTGTAGAATCGACTTCAGTGATTGCAATCACCTAAGTAATAATCTGATTTTAAGATCCTTTTCAAAGATTCAATCAGTTTAATTTTGGCCATTACAAGTAGTTATTGATGTAGACAAAATAATGCTCATGTACCTGTTAGTGTTACAGTTCATTTTATGTATGTTATTACCAAAGACAAACAGATGTCAGTCAGTCACCCAATAATGTCTGACAGTGAAGTCTAGAAGGTAAATGGGTTTCCTTGCATAATTTGAATACTAGGACACTGCTCATGTTTGAATTTCACAGATAGGACATACATGACATTTTCATTATTCCTACAAAGTTCTACAGCATTTGATTTTGGCTGCAAATCCTTTAAATACTTTAAAACCTAAAAATTCAAATACCTAGCTGCAAAGGATTAAGTACAACCCGCTACTGTTTTGGGCATAATGTGAGGCAGTGGAGCAGAGCTATTTTCTTTCTTTCTTAAAGGACGAGAAATACTCCTTCAAAAACACAACTAAGGACAAAATGTAATCATATTCTGTTTAAATCTCACTCACCTGCGGAACATATTTGTTATCATAATAAATAGACCACATCATATTTTATTACGAATATCAACTATTCATATGGCTCCGGTTAGTCTCATTTCACAACGCCCCCTATCGTCAGAGCATGATCTGAGTCGGCAGCCTAACATGTTAGCCTATGGACGTTTTTTAAAAAAATCGTTGAAAATTCATTTTTTATTTAAACGAAAAGCACATCCACCCCGACGTACGTTATCACTAGCTCTTTCATTGGAGCCCTCATGTCTCATTGACTTTTGAAAGTTCACCCACCGTAATTTTTCAAAATAGGTTGCAAGCTCGTCATTGCCTATAATACACGTGTGAAACAAGTCTAACTTTGGACTCAGTTTACCAAGCGATTTGAAGGTTATAGGTCGAGCACACGAAACATAAAAAGCATGAATTATCATAGATCACTTCTGCCTATTTCATTATGTCCATTTCATCCAACCCCCCACCGTAATTTTTCCATTTAGTAAAAGCAAACATTTTGCCGAGTTTAGCAAAAACATGAATATTCATGAACGGTCAGACAATACAGCCTTTATAGTACGTAACGTATAGTGAATGGAATGGGCGATGATCCGTTCAGGAGGCAGAGGTCAGTGGTTTGTGCTGGCAATGTTCACGCGAGCGAAAATGAGACAATCGGAGCAATATGTATTAATAAATATGCATATTCATAATTATGTAAATTAATGTCTGCGCGTGCGATTCGATGTGTTGGTGAATGCGAGATCCAATAAACCACACAGTCATGGGTAGAACATTTAATGTGTTTCGTTAATATTTTTGTATTTCTTTAATAAAATCATCTTTATTCAATATTGCTTTCGACTTTTCTAAACATTGCAAAACGTGTGTATATGTATATATATATATATACACACACATAATATAACCGATAGAGTCAACAAGAAGAATATAGCTGATTATGCAGGACACGGTGGTACAGATTTGTTGTGTTTTTTAAAGCAACAAAATGTTTCTCCACCTATTATCAAATTATACAAATTTGTTTTTTAAGCATAAATGTACTGTTCAAGAGAACGATAATACCTTAACATGCATTTAAAAGAATTTAGTGATAGTACGCTTTGTTTGGATTTGTTGGAAAATATATAGTATTTGGCATATTAAAACATTCAACTAAATTGAACTCCAACGTTTCCATAAAATCCAAATAAGAAAATTGATTGTATTCAAAGTAACTTTATCCTCTAAAAAGAACAACCTTCTAATGATTGGGCAATCCAAAAAAAATGTTCTATAGATTCCACGGAGTTATAACAAAATGAACATAAGTCTGAATTCGAAATATTTCATCATTTAAGATATTTATTAACACCAACTATACGATGTATTATCTTAAACTGAAAATAACAGATCGGTGTAGATATACATGACCTAACAGGAACTAAGAAAATGTTAGAACATTCTTAACATTCTATGTATGGGATATTTAACAGAGAATTCCATTTATCTCTCGATTTAGAGGGAATAAAAACCTGTTGAACACTTTATTATGACTATACCGACATATCCTCGTTACCTTCATTATATTTTTGATAATTTTCTCTTGAGCTGTTAAGTCTGCCTCTGAACATTTAGGGATATTATTTTTCCAATTATGGAAAATAGCAGCTTTCACAGAATAACATTCTAAATAATTGTATTAAACTTATATTTGTTTCTAAATGGAAAGAAGGTAAAAATATTACCATTTTCGTCAAGAAGATTCGATAATTAAATTATACCTTTGTCCTACCATGACTTTATGAATAATACTTTTTTTGTACACGAATCCCGGATAAAAATGTTTTCAATCGACAATAATTTATACTAGAATCATTCTTTATTAATATTACTATACCAGAAAAGATTTCCTCCAAATGGAGCCAAAGAAACTTCATAAACAAAAATTCATTGCACAACATTACTTTCGTCAAGCAGACGTTTAACCCAGGCGATCTTTAAGCCTGAAATAATTGAGGGTAAATGTAACATTCTCAGACCTCCGTCTAAATAGTCTCATAGTGTTGTTTTACGGTTTATTTTGTCTGGTTTTCCATTCCAAATAAATTAAAAAAAGTAAAGACTCGACCTCTTTTAAAAAGGCTTCAGACAATTTTGGAAGGATAGAGAGTAAATAAATTAGTTGAGACAATCCCAATGATTTTACGATAGCAAACTTGCCAATGGGGGCAAGGTCTCTCATTGACCAAATGCGGAAGATGTTTTTCTTTTTTTTTAGTTGGGGTGGAAACTTTAATTCAAAAATGTCTTTCAAATGCACCGAAAAGTGTACACCCAGAAAGGTAGTAAAACTGTGTGTTATGTGAAGCGCGAGATGGTCAATATTTATATGATATTGACTAGCCTTGAGAGAGAATCCAGCAAGTATTGCACTTACTGTAGTTATATTGACCAAGTCGAAGACGAGTTTAAAATTATTACAGTAGGATAAGAAAGTCAATGGTTAGGAGCCTTATGGGTGCCGTGCGGGCTCCGGACGGGCCCCTCACGATTTTTGTTGTCAATTCTCATACAAAATCTTTACGGGCGCCTTGCAGTGCTTAAGGGTGCGGTACGTGTACCCTACGGCTCCTTCACGGCCCCTCAAGAGCGCGACAAGGGTAAAAAAAGATGCACCATGAGTTAAACACAGGGACTGATAATTGTGGTAAGCCCTCATCTCAAAAGTTGTCAACGTTATGAATTATTATTTGGAATTCATATGAAGAACACTGACTTTAGACTTTGGACAAAGAACCTAGGCCTACATGTACAATTATACATAACGTTTCTTTCAAATCCAATGACGATTTACTTTGAGGATAAAACATTATTTCAAGGCTAAGATGAAACTGTTTGTATTATGTCACCAGTATTTTGCATTATCTTTATACCGGATTGTCAGCCAGGCTTGTTGCAGGTTAGGGAGTTAATCGGTATGGGTATATGTTGTTACTAGTATAGGTCTAGAGTTATAAACTACACATGCAAAGATAATTTAAAGAAACACAGATTACATTCTATCGTGTTAAAAGATCAGGTAGTGAATTTGTGTAGCTTTTTATGATAACGAATGGAAAATGAACAGTTCCTACTTGTATACATTGCAACTACCAAGAGTATATAAATGCCGCTGTTGCTAGGAACAAGGAAAAGAGTATTGACATAATTGCGGCCTGATATTCTAGATTGTATTATGTGTATTTATATGATCCCCCCTCTAGGCCTCACCTGTTTCTTAGAAACGATTACATGTGGTAGCATGTTAACTAAGTAGGAATATTGTGATGCGAGGTTTACAAAGCACTTACATGTGTATCGGTTTATTTCAGTCTTTATCCTTCAACATGTGAAGACAAACATTTTGAGAGGTTTTTATTTTGTTTGACGAAAGGAGTAGTCGTCATCAAAAAAAATTCCAGCTGAAAACAAAAAAGTACTTTGACTTAACACGGGTTGGAACATTGTTTTGTATTGTCATAAAGTCAAGCTTTATGGAAGGAGGTTATGTTCGATGTTTCGTTTGTGTATATATAAATGTTCTTGTTCTATGTTTGTATAAAGGTAAACCACACAGTGTTACAACTTTGAGAAGAGATATCATGCGGACAAAGTATGTTAAGCTATTGAGTGTTATGTATGTTTGATACAAGATCAAGTTATGGATCCATGGAGACAACAAAATCCAGTTTTAAAACAGTTTACATGGAGAAGAACATCTCCATTAAAACAAGCTCGTTTTGAATTTTTTCTGTGTACAAAGGAACTTCTATCTATTTTAAAAGAAACAGATATACTACCAGGTTATCGTACAGATCACTCAATAGTTACTTTAAGTCTTAAGTATCCTAAATGTGAAAGAGGTAGAGGATTCTGGAAATTCAACAATTCCCTTCTAAAAGATGATGTGTATACACAACTAGTTTTTGAAAAAAATTCTTGATGTTAAAAAACAATACGCTGCTCTTCCATATAACTTTGAGAAAATTCAAGACATTCCAAGTCAAAACTTGCAGTTAATTATAAATGAACAGTTGTTTTTTGAAGTTTTGTGAATGGAAATTAGAGGTTTATCTATTCCGTAACCTTAACCTGCATACAGTGCATATTCACTAATGCCCTGGCAAGCATTAACTATTTGCAGACGGAATCCATCTTATTAGAGGGATAGTTGAATTCTGTTTTCAGATCGCAAATGCCTTCAAAGTGCATGGTTATTGCAGCTCTTATTCTTATCTACGACATTTCTAGTGCCCTTTTAGGACCTAAATTTGCTATGAAGGTAATTTTAGACTCTAAAATGTGTGACATTTAGCCAATATGACCCATTCAGCTCCACTTTCCACCAAAATACTGTTACCGTTAATTAATGAATTAATTAATAATAACAATACATGGGCCGGCTCATTGTGCGTAATATACCCAACAAAAAAAAGTCAAAAAAAAAAAAAAACATCGGCATTGGCTGAAATAAAACGTAAAAGGTGCTATTCTTTTTTTTTTCAACGGCTTTCAACGGCTGGTTCAAATTATTTGTGGTGGTATACACAAGTAGTAAAAATCGTTATATTTATGGATATTTCAGCCGTCTCTGAACCGATTTTGATCAAACAAAGATGATTTTGTCATTTAAATTGTATGTTCTTTCAAATTTGACAGTCAGTTTTGCATTATCTAAAAAAAAAACTTATTTTGTGTAGCGTCCTCTGCAACAGAATTCAACTATCCCTTTGAATGCTATAAACGATTTGACCTGTTAATTCACACAATGGCACTATCAAGTTTTTAAGTGCAGGATATGGGTGAAGGTTTATTGATTTTTGCGTGAGAGTGTAGGTAAAGGTTTATTTATATTTGTAGGGATGCAGGTGATCGTGTATTAAGTGTTGAGGGGTGTAGGTGAAGTTTTGTTTGTTTTGTTTTTAATTATATATAGGGGTGTGGTTAAAGGTTCATTTATGTTTGTGTAGGGGCGTAGAACAAGGTTTATCTATTTGTTTAGGGTTGTACGTAAATGTTTGCTTATATTTGTGCTGGGGTGTACGTAAATTTGTATATATTTTTGCGAAGGGGTTTAGGTAAGGTGCGATTATTTTGTGTACGGGGGCGGGGTTCTAGGTTTAATTTATGTAGGGGTGTAGATGAATTTATGTTTAAATAATTCGTGTAGGGTTGGAGGTGAAGGTTAAAAAAAAAAGTTGTATTGGTGTGTTTGATTCATTTTTGGGTAAGGGTGTAGGTCGAGGTTAATTTATATTTGCGTATATATTCATATATTTATGTCTTATCTTTGCGTTAAAGGTTTTGGCGAATAATAAATAAGGTCTTGTATTGGTTTTGGTAAAGATGACTTTATATCTTGTAGTTGTATGGCAAAAGTATTTATTTTACGCGTAAGTGTGAAGGTGAACAAGAATTCATCTTCGTGTAGAGATTTTCGTGAAGACTACTTTATATTCGACTACTGGTTTTGGCGACTATGCATGAATCTTTGAGTTGGTTTGGTTGGTTGCTTTGTTTGTTTACCTGACTGTTGACAAAGCATGTGTATGTTTGTAAGATTATGCTACGGTCACAAATGTTCGTACGAACGATTCGTTGGTACGAATCTCCCTGTTCTTACGAATTTCAGAGTTCGTAGAGATTCGTAGATGAGGCATAGTTTCTTACGTCCTTCTTACGGAGTTCGTACGAACGCCGTTTAATTCGCAAGAACAACTCAAGACCTTCTTGAGAAACGAAGTGATTTTCGGTTATACAATGGCCCTAGAGTTCGTACGTTTTTCGTAAGAACGCCTTGAGTTCTTCTTACGTCAGACTTACGCCAATCTTACGAGTTTTTGTTCTCGCAAGGTGGTCGTACGTGTAACTCACGGCATTCACAAGTCTTTCGTAAGAACATCTTACGATTTTTTTTAAATATTTGGTCGGGTTGCAAAAAAAGCGCTGCCAGATACTGTCGAAAATTAAATGACTGTTGAACGTTTGATATTTCACGATGAGAGTATTGCCAAGAAGACTACAAGTGCAACTGCAACTCCATCAAGTGTTTCTTGAACTTGCTGTTAGCATATCTGTTACTTCCAATATTATAAAAGCAGTCATGTTAACCGATGAAGTCAACAAGTTTTTGCTATGTGGTGGCATCAAAGTCACTCTTCTCCTTTCTTAGTTTCCCCGTTACCTCAAATTCATCGCTATCAAACTGCCGTGTTGATGGTTCTCCCTCCTCCTCGTCGTCGTCATCTTCCACCGCCTCCTCCCGGTCGCTTCCGATGGCCATCATTTCTTTATATCAGGCGAGCCGGGAGCAGATTGGGATTGGGGTGGCAAACATTCCAGGGAGCTCACCTTCCAGGGGCAGTGGCGTAATGAGCAAAATCGTTTGGAGGGGGGGGGGGGGCAGAAAGAAAATTTGCATCACCACCACTCTTACTTGTTACATGCAGGCCCCACGGAACATTTTTCAAAGTGGAGTATTAACGATCAGGTTAGAGTGTAGCGTAAATTGGCGTGGGGTCCAGGGGTTTTGCACCGGTGGGTGTCAAGGGACTAAGCCCCCGGAAGCTCATGTTTTTTAGGCATTAAATTACGGTCAGATAAGCATATTCAGATACCTTATGTGAGTCACTTGCAGGTCACTAATTGTCGGGGGGTCCAAGGGGCAGAGCTCCCGGAAGCTCAGGGGTTTTAGGTATTCAATTCCAACAAACGCATAAAAAGGTATGATTTACACAAACATTGAGGAAAATCATGTCATTTCAGCAACGTTTGTAAATCACTGGTATCGAATTAGAAATACCACCGGCCCATGAGTACGCCAGTGTTCAGGGGCTCATGTCTTCTCACCACTATAATAAACAACAACACTTTCCCATCCTCTTACAATATTTCCACGATATTCGCGAATCGCATTTATAGGATTTCCCTGCCAAATTCGCGAGTTTGTCATTCGAATTCATTTACTTTGCATTTAAGTTAGCGCAGATCGGCTTTGCCATGCCAATTATCATTCAATTTTCCCGATTTTTTATTTAATTTAGGATTTTGGTCGAAGGATTTCATAGATCTGTCATTCAATTTAGAAACTGCTCAACTAGCATTCAAATTAATCGTCACTTGTCGAGGCGTCATTTTTATCATTCAAATTAACACCTGTCATTCGTATTCGAATTATGTTTATTCAAGTTAGGAATGTTAGGGGGAAGAAATGCAACACACGTTTACAGTTTTAAAAAAATGCAATTAAATACATGATTTGCCTTTGGGGTCTTTTCTGTTGTTCAATTTATTAATTTTGAGGACAAAGCATAATATGTGTGTAGTCACACATTAGGTATTAAAAGAAGGGGCGAAATCAAGGGATATGGCATTTCTGAACGGACATGTTCATATACCCCGGAAAAGTGGGGATACAAAAACACCTACCCCAGTCACAATATTGTACCCTTCCTCCATAATGAAATTGTGATGAATTTATGATGAAACACAAGACAAACAACTTCTTTACATGAAGATTTACACAAATATTGAGACCATCAAGTCCGTAGATGTAAATCTTTTTTTTTTTAAACAATCAAAATTAAAGGCTGATGAATATCTGATAAATGTAAAAGTATATAAAGAGTATAAATGCAAGAAAATAAAATAGGATGAAATACACATGAAAAAACGATCTTGAAAGAAAAAGAATGAGCTATAAAAAGTGTGTAATAAACGTGAAATGTATATTGACCATTAATTTGAGTGCACAAAGTGCTAATTTGAATGCTACAAATGAATTAGAATGCTAGAAGTACACCGTCGCGATGTCAGAAAATCGTGTTGCGCTAAATCGAATGACAAAATAGCGAAAGAAGCACTTTGTTCATTAATTTGAATGAAACATACATAGATTCCAACGAAAACTTCATAGATTTGAAATCTAGAAAAAGGAATATAAACCCGAGATATACCCGACAGCACTAAAACCGTCGAATTTGAACGCAATTAGTTTTAATGACAAACTCGCGAATTTGGCCGGAAAATCTTATATTATAAATACCTCCATTGATAAATGTATAAGAAATTTAATTTCTGTTAACTTACCTTTTCTTTGAATGGAATATAATTTATACTTTTTTGGTTGCGAGTGCCCCCTCCCTCCCCCACACACACACACACACACTTCAGGCGCCTCTGCTTGATATTGTTGTTGCTGCTCTCCTCCTCTTTCTCCTTCCTCCTCATCTCTTTCCTTACTTTTGTTTCCCTTCCCTCTCTTCCCTCTAACAGATTTCCCCTTTGGTCCCATATTTCTTCGACAGGAGATGCACCCTCGACGAACACTATGAACAGAGTGAGGATTTGAACTTCGCGCGCTTGGCTTTATAACCGTTAAAACTCAAAATGTGCATAAATTGTGTACGTACACCTTACGAGCACCTTATGAACGCCTTACGAACGCCAGGAGTCGTTCGTACGAAGATAATAAGAATCTCCGCTCGTAAGATGTTCTTACGAACGATGTAAGAGCCTTCTATAAACTACTTGAGGCGTTCTTACGCTCATCGTAATAATTTGAAGCTTCTAGAATTGTCCCTCGACCCTACGAAATGTACGAAGATCTTGCGTGGTTCTTACGATGTAATTCCGGCGTTCGTACGGCCGCCTTACGAAGAGAGGGTTTCGTACGATGTTAAAAAAAATCTTGGACAAGACCATCGACCAATCTGCGATCTTACGAACGGTCTACGAACGGTCTACGAACGCTTGTTTCGTACGGCCTTCTTAAGAAGATCTTACGAAATGGTCTGAAAATCGTACGGCGTTCGTAGCAGCCCGTAACGGTATTTGTGACCGAGGCTTAGCAACCAGGGGACATGCGGCTTTTAGTCTTCTAGCGCATCGAAATGGATTCGAACACGGGACCCCCCGGTTACGATGATTGCTCTACCACTGAACTATTATGCCTCTACTTAGTAAAACTTTCGTATATAGGTGAAGATTACTTTATTATCGCGTCTTTGAAGGGAGCAAGGAGCAGTAAGAACAAATTACGACAAATTCCGACTTTATTAATATTTAAATTCAATTCAAATTTATTAATTAGAATTCAAAAATGAAAAATCTATTATTTTTAGAAAAGCATACAAAACAAAATAATAATTTCAAAAGTTACAGTTCGAAAAAATGATACAAATTTTAAAATTCAAAAATTAATAACTAAAATTAAGAGAGAAAACTCCAACAGACCAACTACAAAATAAAATAATTGAACTTAGGTTAAGAGAAGGAAATAGTGCAAGCTTGATAATCTGTATTTGTTTACGATTTTTATTTTTGATCACCAGCAATGAGTCCGCACATACCTGAGATAATAGAGCAAACTTAAAAATATAAGGGATTGCATTATAAAAATACTCATATCCTGACACCAAGGTCCAGATATGCTCCTTGACATGTAACTAATAAATATACATTACAGAGTAGTTACGTTTACAACAACAGAGCATGTAGACCTATATGTACCTTTTTTGTGCAACAATACTGATTCCAATATTCGTTCCAGACCATGTGCAGCAACCCCGGCTTCCAACGACATAAATATCATTTTTTACTTTGTTCAGAATAGTTAGTCCCTGACTTTCCTTGAAATGCCCTTTATATCATCCAAAGCAATTGCAACAAATCTGCATTTTGTTTGTTCTAATTCATTAACACAGTGGTCAGTTAGTGAGGGAACATGAGTCATATTTGTAACGTCTGTGTTTATAACTCAACAGGAACCCGACAAGAAAGATGAGGATGAAGACAACCAGAGCGAAGGTATATATTTTATATTGTTTATTTGTTTTATTATAAAGGAACCTCCCCTCCCCCCATCAAATAGTAATAATATTGCAATAAAACGTTCCCAGGGAGTGAATTATGTGAATGCATCGTGACATCGTTGATGTATAAAGCGCTATATCAACTCGGATTATTATTATTAGTTTTATCATTATTATTATATTTGCTTCAGGGGAGAAATTTCAATTATTTAAACATTTTTGTGGCTTACTACCCAGTAAATAAGATCGATTGAAAAACAAGTCAGAAAAAAATCTTTGAACCAGCGGGACTTGAACCTGCATCTACTGCTTTGCCGGGCAGCGACTCTGCCACCAACCATGGCACAGTCACGATGAACTAGAAACAGATACCCAAGCTCTCCTAATTTATTCGGACTTATTAATATTCATAAGGCCGCCATAGGACAATATTTTTTATAAATGTAATGCTTCATGAGAGAAATTTCAATTATTTAAACATATTTGTTGCTTACACCCAGTAAATAAGATCGATTGATCAATCTGTATTGACATCGTTGATGTATAAAGCGCTATATCAACTCGGATTATTATTATTAGTTTTATCATTATTATTATATTTGCTTCAGGGGAGAAATTTCAATTATTTAAACATTTTTGTGGCTTACTACCCAGTAAATAAGATCGATTGAAAAACAAGTCAGAAAAAAATCTTTGAACCAGCGGGACTTGAACCTGCATCTACTGCTTTGCCGGGCAGCGACTCTGCCACCAACCATGGCACAGTCACGATGAACTAGAAACAGATACCCAAGCTCTCCTAATTTATTCGGACTTATTAATATTCATAAGGCCGCCATAGGACAATATTTTTTATAAATGTAATGCTTCATGAGAGAAATTTCAATTATTTAAACATATTTGTTGCTTACACCCAGTAAATAAGATCGATTGATCAATCTGTATTGAAAAACAAGTCAGAACAAATCTTGGATTTGAAAAATCTATGTTTGCAAGATTGTTTCTGACTTGTTTTTCAATACAGATCGATCAATCGATCTTATTTACTGGGTGTAATCCACAAATATTTTTAAATAATTACTGTATTTGTTATCATTGTTTTCATCATCATCATCATCATCGTCGTCGTCGTCATCAGCATCATTAATGTTTTCTTATAATTGTTGCGTTGGTTACTTTAGCCTTAATGCCTTACATGAAAAATGGTAATTAAAAACATAAAAGGAGCACGTTTTAGCTTTAGCTGTTATAGAATAAGTTCCGTATCGACGTGAGAAGTAAATAAGACCATTCAGAGGTCCGTGAAAAAGGAATGTTGATATACAACATTAATCTTAAATGGAAATCTCTCTTATTTCACATTCCTGGCTATGTCAGGCCATTGACGGAGTATGGTGTCCCTTTTTGTAGAAGCAACCAATGTAAAATTCACTAGACCACCACGAATGTAAAAAACAAATAAAGGAAAGACATTGCATACGCAAAATATCAAAATAACCCTTGATATCATAACATGTCAACCGCAAATGTATAAATAACCATAAGTCATAACTTCTTTATGACCACAAATGTAAAATACTATGTGGTGTTCTCGGCTGAGGCCAGGACTTGACTTTTTCGACATTTGTTTTGTTGCTTCAGGGTTAACTCCATCGGTGTTGATTATGTGGCCAATGTATGTGAATTCTTTTCTGAACAAGCCACACTTTGAGGGTTTGAGTTTAGGTCCAGCATCTCTGAATCGTTGGAATACTTCTTGGAATTTCTTGAGATGATCATCGAAATGCTTGAACATGACTATGCAGTCGTTGAGGTATACCAGACATCTAGATCAGTGGTGGCCATGGAGAACGTCTTCCATGAGGCGTTGACTACTACAACATTATGTAGAATATGCAGGTTTACAATGGTAAAATAAACTTTGGCGTAGGTTTGTAGATCATGTACCTGCAAGTTCTAGGATAGAAAAGGCCTTGCACAGAACCCAGGGAGAAGTGAATTGGTTTAGCGGTAATTTCCGTGGTAGGCCAGCCCTCTGTCTTCGACTACAAACTGACTGATACGTCCTAGGTTCGGAACTGAGTCAACGTAATCGGGTGAAGACGTTAAAGGTCGGCCCTTAAACGAAAATAATCATATCTGGTTGATACACTTCTGTAAAAACCTAATTACATACACACACATTCACACACACTCCCTCACACACCAAGTCCGAGTTACATGCCTGGAATTTTGTGTTATCGAGAATACCAACAAAAGTGTATGGCGTTGTTTTGTGCACACTATGTAAATGTTTGATAACCCATTTAAAAACCGGATGGTCCCTATATAAGCCCATGGGAGATAGAGAATTCAGTAGTTTACGACGGGTTACGACTTTTTACTAGTATGTGCTTGGTTTCCGTTTTTTAAGTTACCCATACATATAATTATGAAACATGATAAAGTGCCATCTTTGATAATATCCCATAATTATGACGATTTTTCGGGCCTGCTAAACATGGTTAAAAAATATGAATAGAACCTTCTAGCGAGCAGTACGAAGAAAATTTATTTCACAACTCTCCTGAATTCGTTTCGGGACTCATCCAGACAATGTATGCGAAGCCGCTTTCAGATGTATGCTGGCGAACTGAATATATGTATGAAAACCTAAAACTGTAATCATTTGTTTATATCTCTTCCCAGTGGTTTTAGTAACGGATGCTTCAGGCTTCATAGGTTCTCATATCGTACAGCAACTCATACAGAGAGGATATAAGGTTCGAGGGGCGCTTGATTTGCAGAAAGGGACGCTTGATGATGTGTTGATACAGGCTAAGGTTGACATGATCAAAGGACTGTTCCCTGAGCTTGATCTGTTTGAAGCTGGCATTCGTCATTATTCTGGATGGATAAAGTAAGTATTCAAAATCAGATTGTAGCTTCCATTTGATACATTCACGACACTGCTAATAGGGATCAATCAGGGCTATCATTGCTTGCCCCTTCCCCTATAGCGTGTCCCAAAAAGAACGCAACACGTGAGATTTGCATTTCCAATGACATCATTATTACATTATTTATTTTTTTATTGGATAGGAAATCACATCAAGATCTTTAATTCTGGGTAAAGGGATTTATTTATGCGGCTATTTTTGTGAGGCAATTACGTTCCCAAAATGTTTGCTACTATTGCATCCCTTCTTATGCTCGAAGTAGCGAGACGTCTTTGGGTATGACATCTTACTAGCAACCAGCTGTGTTGACAACAATATGCCATGCATAATAATTGCTTTAAAATCCACGATGTCCATATTTTAGGGCGGTTACAGGATGCAGCTATGTGATTCATACAAGTCATTTCCAGGACGACAAGCCAGCGACAGAAGATGATGTAACCAGGTTGCTGCATGCATGTCAATTCGTTGGAGGAATTAAGCAAGTAGTTGTGACAGGTGGAAGAGAAGAGATTTCAGGTACGAAACATTTACATTTGATTTGGTCAATAGGATCTAAAAGTATATTCATATTTTCGTTCAATATTCAAGAGACTGACAGATCTCAAGACCGACGTCCTCGGACTTTTGGACCTTTTTGTCAATTTTCTGGTCGGTTTATGGTTTATCCTTTTATCCTCGGTCTTGTAAGCTGTCGGTCTAGAGGGGCTATCGGACCAATGGGATGTTAAGGAGTTAATCTGCAGTAAACTGCTCGAACATGTCATTTTCAACAATATCATTATTATTATTATTTATTATTATTTATTCGACCATAAAAACACATTCAGCATGTACAGTGTATATAGGTGTATACAGAGTGAAATAGGAAAAATACAAAGTAAGATAAAGAAGGAATAGCATGTGGGTCAGGGTGCACAAAAGCGAAATTCTTCCCTGTTGCCCGGGGGCATGTGCACCCTCACATGCCATTCCGAGACATAATAGAATATATTGCAAGGTTCACATTATATAAGTATACAAAATAATTACAAACACTCATTCAGAAAATCATGATTAAATTAAATTTCGATAAATGCATTAAGAGGATATGAAGCTGCAATGAATAGAGTGCTTTAAGATTTGTATGCAGAAAAAACTTAAAACTTAAAATAACCAGAACACAATTAACATAAATCGTCATTATTCAATTGATCCAACGGTGTCTCATTCAAAGAAATTCTAATTAAAAAGAAAAAAGAAGAGATGTGTAATTGTTCAAGGTAAATCTGACCAGCAATTTCTTGTATATAACAAAAATATACATATGAATAGAGCGTAAATATTGTTTTGGGCTATACAATCAAGGAAATTATAAAACGTCATGTACCACAATAATGTACAATTTTTGCAGAAATTAAAGGTGCAATAAGCATTAGGATTGATAATCATTCACAAAATATTGAGTAGGGCCTATGGTGTTATCATTTAAGAAGAGTGGCATAATGTGGATATGAAGATATCAATGTGGACCATTGTTCCAGGTTCAATTAATATAATCATTGTATCATTGAAAGAGAAAAAAAAAAAAAAAAAAAAAAAAATTAAACAAGTAACATTCTGAATCCAGTGTTTCAATAAGTTCTTGGATATTGATAAACAATGATTATTAAAGAAAAGGAGGAATCCCCCACTCTCAGTGAGGAAGCCCCTCTCAGTTTGAAAATTAGTTAGCATCGAGAAGGGACCGCTTCATAGAGAGTAGAAAGGATGAAAGTGAGGAGACCACCGATGCATCCCTAACCTCTAACGGTAATTCATCCCATACCCGAGGAAATCTCCGGGAAGCGGACAGGAACAGGGCCTGTGTTCGTGATTGCTGATGAATGAAGGACAGTGTAAAGAGGCGTCTCTTGCTAATGGCTATGTTTTCTATTAGTGTTTCACAGTCACAACAAAAGTACAGACATTTGAAGGTAAATGAACATAAAAGATAATCTCTACGAGCTGACAAGGTAGACCAGTTGAGAACCCTTAACCTTTCTTCATACGGCATTTCTTCTCTTCTCTGTTTAAGAGCAACGCGCGTTGCTATACGTTGGATTCTTTCTAATTGTTGTGTTTGTTTTAGGGTATTGGGATGCCATGCAGGGATGCCATATTCAAGTATTGGCAGTACCAAGGCCTTGTAGAGGGCAAATTTAGCAGAGGTGGACGAACCACGGGCTACAACTCTTATAAACCCAAGAAGACGACTCGCGCGTGCAGTAATTGCATCAACCTGAATGTTCCAAGAGAGGTTTGAACCTATTACAATACCAAGATATTTGTAAGAAGTGACAGAAGAAAGCAGTGTGTCACCCAGGGTATAGACGGCATGGATCACTATGACGAAAATAATATTCTCAATGATGTTCAGCATGGCTTTCGTCCTGGCCATTCATGTGAGTCCCAGTTGATCATTACATCTCAAGATGTTGCACACTCTCTAGACCAGAAAGAGCAAGTTGATGCAGTTGCATTAGACTTCTCCAAAGCCTTTGACCGTGAACCCCATAACCGCCTCCTCCATAAGCTCCATCACTATGGGATCCATGACAACCTTATCAGATGGATCAGGGTGTTCCTAACTGAAAGGTTACAACGTGTTGTTGTAGATGGAGAGTCATCTGAATGGGTTCCAGTCACCTCTGGGGTACCGCAGGGCACAGTTCTCGGCCCACTTCTGTTTATATCCTTCATCAATGACATAGTAGATGGGATCTCTTCAAAAATCCGTCTCTTTGCTGATGATTGTCTTCTATACCGTCCGATCACTGATGTCACTGATAGCCAAGCCCTACAACAAGATCTCAACAGGCTGCATTCATGGCTAACACATGGCAGATGAAATTCAACACCGAGAAATGCTACCACATCACATTCTCCCTACGTCGGAAAGCCATCACCACGACATACACGCTAGGAGACACTCCTCTTGCGTTGGTAACAGAACTCCGGTATCTAGGACTGACTTTCTCATCCAACTTGTCCTGGCAAGGCCACATGAACAATATCACATCCCAATCGGATGCTGGGACTAGTCAGCAGAAATCTCCGCAAGACCTCACAAAAGATCCGCCAACAAGCCTACTTCTCTCTTGTTAGACCTCATCTGGAATACTGTTGCTGGGTCTGGAACCCTCACACAAACAAGCATATATCCAAAATCGAGGCAGTACAAAGGCGAGCAGCAAGATTCACCCTCCAGAGATATCGTCGTATGGACAGTGTCTCGGCCATGATTCAACATCTGAAATGGGAGAGCCTGGAGAGGAGAAGAAATGCTGCAAGCCTCCACCTCATGTACAAGATCCAAAACAACACAGTAGCCATCAATGCACACCATTACACAGCACCCATGATTGCCAGCAACACACGACAGTATCACTCAAAGAAGTTGCTGGCTATCCCATCCCGCACCCAGCTCTACCAAAACTCATTTTCCCCTCGGACAGTAACTGCGTGGAATGCACTTTCAAAGAACACCCTTGACGCTACTTCACTGGAGGGCTTCAAGGGAGCGCTTCCACCCAGCATCTAGACCAAGCACTAGATAGTTTATTCCTCAGCACTACATCCTGACTTATGGATCCTGCTGAGTATCGTTGTAGAAGTAGAAGTAGAAGTAGCTGTAGCTCGACAATCGCAAGCACTATGATATAGCTTATGATCATCGACCTTGTTCATTAATCAAAATAAAATGTGAATGTTTGTGCCCGCTAGAGTTAAACGGGGCTCTGTTGCCGTTATCGGGGTTGTTAATGTCATGAACAAGCTAAATATTTTGTGTTTAATTAGACATCTACAAAGAACAAATACCTGAGAACATCTCTTATCATCATGATCCTATCCTCTTTGTAGTAGCGTTATTATCTCCAACAGTCAATTAGGGACAATTGCCAGTAAAACAAATTATTATGGTATTTTCGAAATGTGTGTCCTTCTTCATCCTTAACAATGTCTCAATTCCCCCCCCCCCCCCCCCTGCGTGGCTCATTTAATCCCGTTAAAGCACTTTTTACATGAATAAGTTGATTTTATTTCTTTTTTAAGGCAGGGAGAGTTTTGTTATGTGTCATTATGTAGCATAGAGATGTTTTACACACAACATAAAATTGGAGAAGCTGCAATAAATATTTGCAAACTTAAGTTACAATTTAAAAAGTTTCGCATCACGATTCCAGTCCCGCTTCACCCCTTACCTGTTTTTCTGATGAGTATAGACTGAACTGTGCTGGATGAAAAAGTTTTATTTCATTGCTATTTGCCTCTTAAAGATCATAACAAAAACAAAATTACCCTCTAATTTACGAAATTTCGTAGTTTCCAACATTTGACATGTAAGGAATTCTTGTGCACCGTACAAAGTAATGGGGATACATTTTCAAGTCTCTCTCGTTTCCAAAGATTGACGTCTACTATGAGCAATCCATCCGCCTAAAGAAATGTATATACTTAGCTTTGCTCTATCATTCCATACACTGCTCAATGCCTATAGGCAGAGCAAATATAATATTGAATAAGGCACAACGGAGTCGATATGTATCCGTGGTTGGGGGGGATGATAGGTGCCAAAATATTTTCGGCAATGGATCAAAGCAACAAAGAGGTAGAAGCGTGTGGCAGGTTGCACCCCTCCCTTCCAAGTTATTATTTTTTTCAAGTCACCCTCAATAAAGATAACATTTCAGAGAATATGGGACCCATGTGGGTCCCACACGGGTTTGCTTCCTAGGTTATTATCCTCTCAAGCGCGTAGCCAGGATTTTATTATAGGGGGCGGTAGTGAGCACGCAAATCACTTACAGAACGCGCGAAGCGCGCTCCCTAGGGGGGGGGGGGGGTGGGTGCAGGGAGGGGGTGTCCCGCGCAAAGCGCGGAAGCTTTGATGTTTCATTACATTATTAGAGAAAGAAGACGATTCGTTATACCGTTCGCGACTCTTATTCCTTGTCTAAATTCAGTTTCTTTTGACGTTTCATTAAATTATTAGAGAAAGAAGCCAATTCGTTGTACCGTTCTCGACTTTTAATCCTTGTTTGAATTAAGTTCCCCTTCCTCCGCGCGTAGCGCGGAAGCTCTGAAGTTTCATTAAATTATTAAAGAAAGAAGACGATTCGTAGTATCATTTTCGACTCTTAATCCTTGTCTGAATTCAGTTCCCCCCTTCCCGCACGAAGCGCGGAAGCTTTGACATTTCATTAAATTATTAGAGAAAGAAGACAATTCGTTGTACCGTTCTCGACTCTTAATCCTTGTTTGAATCAAGTTCCCCTTCCTCCGCGTGTAGCGCGGAAGCTCTGACGTTTCATAAAATTATTAAAGAAAGAAGGCGATTCGTTGTACCATTTTCGACTCTTAATCCTTGTCTGAATTCAGTTCTCTCATTATCTGTCTCTCATTATCTCTCTCTCCCACTCTCTACTTCTTTTTTGCACTTTTGCGCTTCGCGCTTAAAATTTAGCTCTTTGCTTTTTAAAGCTGCGGCTTTGCATTTGGCGCACTGCATTTCTATGTTGCTGTTGATTGAATAAATTGAATACATTCATCAATTCCTGATGAAGCCGTATGAGCGAGAATTTAATTTATTCTTGTCTCATATACGGTTGTCTCATTTGCGTATGTATTATGAAAATGTTATAGCAAAATGTGTTTATTGATGGTCATCTTGCGAGTAATAACCATTAACTACTCTCATCGGGCTCTCATCATTAATTTTTCTCTTCATTTTTTTAAATTTTGTATGGTAAATTATTGGGGGGGGGATGATTGTACAGGCCACCCCCCCCCCCCCCCCACCTGAAATATTGGAGGGGGGATATATCCCCCCCCCCCCCCGGGATCGACACCCATGATAAGGCAGACTAATGGAACATGGTTGCTACTACGAGTTTCACGCCTTGCGAGCGATCATCAGGCAACTGGTAACATTCTTAAAAGTACATGATAACTCTACAACCTGGGTACAAATACGTTAAAAATAAGACTTAACTAATATAATACAATACAATAAGATTTACTGATGGGTGAAGGGGCTATTGTAATTGCTCAGGCAGGCGCGGATCCAGGGGGCCAGGGGGCCTCCCCCCCCCCCCCCCAGCAACAAAGAGAGAAGGAAGGAAAGGGAAAGAAAAAATAAAAGAGAAGATAAAGGGAAGGAAATAAAGAGGAAGAAGAAAAAAAGGGGGAATATCACTTGCGATTAATTCGGCCAACAACGTGGGATCGGGGGACCCAAAGGCCCTTGCCCCCCCCCCCCCCCCCCCCCTCAGCAAACTTAAAAGAGAGAGAAGGAAGGGAAGGGAAAGGGAAGAGGAGACAAAGGGAAACAAAATATAGAGGAAGAAGAAAAGGAAAGGGGGAAATAAAGAAAGAGCATTGCACAACTATCATTGTACAAATGTATGTATGAATGTTTGTATTTATTTAATGCTACCTGCTTATACAGTAGGCTTGCGGGTGCACCATGTGTGTGTGAGAGGATTGAGGAGTCCTGAAAAGGACTCTCGGTAATCTTTCTTGGTGGTGTGTAGTCCTGAAAAGGACTGTTTGTGTAGTCTTGAAAAAGACGGTTGGTTATCTTTCTTAGCTTATAGTTCTAAGGAGAACTATAACGCTTGGAGAGGATGAGTGGCGGGAGTGGCTCGACGTTCCGAATAGGTTGACTATCCGTCGTTAGGAGTGACACCCCCAAGAAAGATTACCGAGAGTCCTTTTCAGGACTCCTCAATCCTCTCTCG